>JAPQWV010003425.1:0-41731 GCA_027422505.1 Craterostigma plantagineum
TAAGGAAATTACAATCAATATAATATTTTAGAAAATTTCGTAAAAACATTATCCGCAATAAAACGACACGATTCATCTTATATAAAACGACATGATTCTATAAATTTAAACTCATAATAAGTTAATTGATAAAAATCAAAATATAACGAATATATTCAACAATATAAATAAAAATTATTTAATATTTTTCAGTAAAACTTGTCAAAAATATTTACACATGCCACGATGGGGAATCGAAGTCTGGACCTCACTTCACTTTTAGTGATGATAATCCATGAAACCACTCATGCTATGGCGTTTCGTTATTCTTTGATATATACGTTTTAAAATAGTAAAAGAAATAACAGAAAACTTCCGTATATTTCTATTAAGCCAACATTAAGCACAAAATAAAATTACGGCACTCGACCAAACTCGTTGAAGAACTTCGACAGAGGTTGATCTCTAACGACGGAGGTTGATCTTGACGACAGAGCGTCATCGTGTTGGTAACGTGTTATAAAATATTTATTACGATTTTATTTATTTAGATTATTTATTTATATTATGATTATTTTGATAAAAATATAAAGAGAGAATTAGAGAGATAATGTAATTTCTATTTTGGTGTATATTACAATGTAACGTACACTAAAATACAATTAATCATCTACACAACTCATGCAAAAATACAATTTTTATACACCTCATCTATCATAAAATCTTGAGTCATTAATGTTCCAAAAGCATCCATTTAAACACACAAATATGATGATTCATGTGATGATTCATAACAGATTCATAATAATAGGTCATTATTTTACACTTTCTTTTATTATTTTGACTATTACAAGATGGTGGCTTTAATTAATGATTGTACTATTAGGGGTGTTTGTTTTGGGGTGATATTTCAAAATATCACCATAATCCTCCCATTTATCACTTATCAATGTGTTTGTTTAGCCTAGGTGATCATCCATCACCTGAATGAAGGATCGTCTAGGTGATGAAAATGAGGTGATATTTTATATTCTGGATCATCCCAAAAAAGCTAAGTGATCCATCATCACGGTGATGAGGTGATCTACCTAATTTTTTAATGGACAAAAATACCTCTTATATTTGCATTACTACCTTATATGTCATTATAAATATTTTAATTACATAATTAACATAATTACATCTTAAATATATTCATTTTCATAAAATATTTAATACTTGTATTAATTTTTTATAGATAACAATAATGCTTCTAAATTAAAACGTGATTTTAATTTATTTAATATAAATATTAATCATAATCATGCAAAATATCATCGTAAAAATTTAACATTTTTAATAATATGTCTAAGGTCAGATATGACATTTGTACAACATCACCATACACATCACATTGATTAAACAAACAATATTCTAATATCACCCTGATATGCGAAATGAATATCACCCAAAACAAATACAATGATGACATATCACATTGATCCACACACAGTGATACCCACATTACGGTGATGTGAGTATCACGTGATGTTGGATCACCGTAAACAAACACCCCTTAAGATCTTCCGGCCCCTACCAGTTTTTTTGACTTATTATACATCATACATAATTAGCACCATAGTACCTTCACGCGAGTTAAAAAACTCTTATAGAGTTCACCTAATTCTTAAATGACAAGGACAAATGATCGAGTTTATCTACTAAATCTTCATCATAATCAATGTCCAATTCACAACATGGCTTTAAAGACTGCACAACACCGGCCGATTCGGAGTCGGACCCTTAAACCCAAACCGAATAAAAATTCAGTTTTACCACATGTATCAAATTATCCTAATTTAGTGTATTAATTTCAATATACTTTCTTCATCATCTTTAAAGAAGACGGCTTCATATTAGTTTTGTTTCCATTTGAACCACATAGTATTAAAAACCGACAAAAAATTTCCGATCCGATTCCTTCAAACCTTCATTATCAATAGTAAACTCATCAAAAAAAATCATCATTATATAATTATCGAATGCTACACTGAGTATTCCATATTTGGAAAACCTGTAATCTCAATATTATATGGTTAGTTATTTAAATTGATTGTGGTGGCATCTAGAAATTCATTCATTATTTAGTTTGCTATCGTCAAGCAATTTCATTTCACGTGTTTGATTGAAAAACTGACACATGTTAGGGGACATACGAGATTGTTATCATCTGAAATACATTATATACAACTCATGACTAAAAACCACACATGAAAGATCTTGGCCGTGAAAAAAATTGGATGATGATGATAAATAACATAATTGGTAAAACCTAGTCAGTCGCCTAAGACATGTCCGTGTAAATAAACACAAAAGGTCAATAGAAGTAGAGAGCAAGTTGAAGACTTTCACGTGGCTGAATCTTCTGTTTGCAACGTATTTAGTTATTCACTTTCAGTTGATTGAATTGAAAGGTCCCGACCACTTGTTTGTCGGAACTTTGTGGATGGCCCCCACTGACTTCATAGGTACTCAATAACTTGTTGGAATAAACCAAAATTTTGAATCAAGATATTTCCTACTTCGAGATGCTCGAATGCTTGGATATTTAATGTGTACTGGGTTTGGGCCCAATCGAGATGCCACTATTGGCAAAACTCAAACGTGAACTAAAGATATCTAGCATATGTTTCGAGGAAAGTTCATACACTCTTAATTTATTCAAAACCTTCATTGGTGAATGCAAAATTAATTATCAGTCCGCAGTAAGATTTATTAATTGTTGTTGAGGGATACTATTGTCCCACAGTGTAAAACAATTACAATCATCACCTCATAAATATGGATTTCTTTGTGTTAACACAAGGGTGATGTGGGTTCGAGGGGGCACCACACCACACCTGCGATCCTAAGAGCCCAAGCCCCCGCCGCTCGCATGCAACTGCACCTGAGCGCAAGGTTAGCCGGTAATGCAACGTACACATGCGCAATGGGCGCTTTGATGATGCATTTTCACTTCGAATCGTCACGAGGAGCACTAGGGAACTTTAGTTCATGATCCGATGATATTGTTTGCTTATATTAGGGTAATAATACGTAAGTTTGATCATAACAAACAGAGTAAACCTTCACTCTCTATAAAGCTATTATTATTAACCACAAATATATTTTTACTATTGTAATACTAAGTTTCATTCTCCGATTATTTCCACTACAGTAGATTTTATTGATAAAATGCTTATCGTTTATATATGTAGATAAAATATGGAAAGTGGCACAAACTTAGTTTTCGATAACTGTAAAACCCGAGTCCCGCGAGTAAACTGGCCAATGCATGCATAATATGTGTTTATATGACTGCATATCATGTGTCAAATAAATTTTATGTGCTTATGTGACATCTAACTTGTTAGGCAGTATTGAGACTTAGGGGAATTTCGAAATAAGGTAGGAGATATTCGAAAGGTTAGAAGGTTAGAAAATGAGATTTTTGAAACGGTAATTTTTCGAAAATTAGATTTTTCGAAAGAGTGATTTTCGAATGGTGAAAGTTCGAATGGTGAAGTGTGTGATTTTCGAATAGAGTATATTGCGAGAATTAGAGTATCGAAGGAATAGAATTTTGAAACTAGTGATTTTCGAAAGATAGTAGATTGCGAAAATTAGAATGGGGAGATTTTCGAAACTAAGGTTTTTATAAGGGTCAATTCGAAATCAGGCCCCATTAAGGGTTTGATTTAGAATTTTTTATGTTAAAGACCCATTTTGTGTGGTGTAAAAAAGTGGTATAAAAGATATATGAACTGATATAGAATGATCGTTTTGTGTTACAAAACTTTCAACATATTGGTATGTCAGAGCAATGAAGTGGTACTGCAGAAAATGAACGGTATCAGATGATCAAAACTGGTACCGAATTATGTTTTTGGGTTACAAATTTCAACATATTGGTATGTCAGAGCAATGAAGTGGTACTGCAGAAATGGGTCCTTAAAAACTAATTTTTTGCCAAGAGGGCATGAATCCTAAATGATACTTATATGGGGCCTGAAATGAAAATGCCCCTTTTTATAAGTGATGTTTCGAAAACTTAACTATGGCGGAAAACTAAAGTAATAATAAAAATAATAAGTTTACTTGACTTAAGATAAGTATTAGTAGTGTCTATGTCACTTATTCATTTTTTACACGCAAAGTATATGATAAAGAAAATAATTCATTAGCAAACTTTCGAAAAACTAAGAATAGAGAAAAAGGAGAATTCAAACGGAGGTCGAACTAAAGCTTTGGAAGGGTATGAATCTACTATGGTTTTTACGTTTTTAATCCACGACTTAGCATGTCGTAGTGTTTAGCAAGCACGAAATTTGCATATATTCATGATATAGATTTTGGATTTTCTAAAGTTTGAGCCATTTAAAGTGTTGTTGAAGATCATCATGTTTTTGGAAAAGTGTTAGTTTGATCGAAGGTTTTAGAGATTTTCGAATGAGAGTTTTTCGCAAGGTTTGATTTTCGAAAGAAATTTCGAAGTAAGATTTTCTGGTAGATATAAGTTTTCGGGCTTCGAAAAGTTTTCGGGATTGGATATTTTCGGGTCAATTAGTTAATGGGTGTGAAGAAAGTTTTCGGCATTTGATAATTTTCGGGCATAGACTAAAGTTTTCGATATAATAAAGTTTTCGGTATTGTCTATTTCGGGTGTTGACCAAACTTTTTCGGGTCAAAACAAGTTTTCCGCATTTCAAATAGTTTTCGCACTCGCTGGCCGAAATTCTGTTTTTCGAATGAGAGACAAACTTCGGGCCGAAAATAAATCTCGCGGGCTTAGTTATGTGAGAGAAAGGTAAGAATTTTCGGGATTTTCGCAACATGGACTTCCGAAATAATTTTCGAAACACATGATTAAAAATAATCCAATTTTCAAACCAAGTCAATTTTTCGATACAAACTCATTTTCGAAACAATTCCTCGAAACATCGAAACAGATTTTCGAAACATGTCATTTCGAAACGAAATTTCGATAATTAACAAATTTCAATTTTCGAACCCAATTTTCGAAACTCACATATTTTCGATAAAAATTTCGCTACATGAACTTTTTAGCAATTAGGTAGTTTGAATATTCTTACATTTATCTAACTTTGCTAGTACACTAACATTATGACATTTCCGTATTTAAGGTCAAAATTAGGAAAATCCACAAAGGAATAACCAATTAAATCAAGGATATCACGTTAGTGGAAACTTCAACTACAACACATAAATATCTTATGTGCACCTGATTTACATGATATGCTTTGATGATTTCAATGTGACGCGAATTAATTGTCGCATGCACGATTCATTTGGGGGATTTCGAGATGTGAGCATGCACGGTATTGATCGCCTGATACTGCATGATATTTGCCGATGTAGACATTTGATGTCGAGTCACAGTTGATTCAACGCTACTTCTATGGCACCATGGCGGCGTGATTCATCGTCGATATATTGATATTTTATTGAGGCAGGAGGAGCGACCCAAGGAAGGAGCGACCTAGCTATGCTAGGCTACCTGCTGTAGGCAACTGCCCTGTTAGCGGTAATGAGCGACCTGGAGGGAGGGACCTGGGGAAGGAGCGACCTAGGAGGTAATCCTAGCGTAGGCTACCTCGACGTGGGCTACCAGCGTAGGCTACCGCATGGTAGAGGGGACGACCTGGGAAGGGGTGACCTAGGGATACGTGGCGTAGGCCACACAGCGTAGGTCACTCTCATATTGATCCATATATTAGACTGAGCTCATTATGGTGCATAGTAAGTGAGCCCGAGGGCCCTGAGTGAAATGAGAACGATATCGAGATACGAGGGTTAAAATGCATCGCGGTTGTCTTTGCTGCACGACATGCATAGTTACTGAGCTTTATAGCTCATTACATATGTGTTCTATTTGGTGACAGTATTCCACATGAACAGATTCGTATGTTAGTCAAGTAGATGTAATTCTTTATGACGTTTTACTTAGTTACACCTCTTAAAGTGAATAGCTGCTTTCTTAAACGGGTTGAGATCCTCTATCCACCTTTTCTGTGTCACTTTTTATGCTACTTTTCAAAAACATCGTTAAACATTGTTCCGATTAGAGTTAAAACACCCGTAAATGACATTATATCATAAGTACTACTATACCAATGCTTAAACACAAAAATACTTATATAACACCTATAATTATGATAGAGAAAAATATATGATATAATGAAAAGTACGTTAGAAAAATGTACATAATATTGATATTTTTCATTTTTAAGCATTTGGTATAATAATATATATGATATAATATCGGGTGTTTGAACACTAGTTGGAACAATGTTTAATGGTGTTTCTTTAAAGTGGCAGTGGAAAAAAAAATGGGACATAGATTTACACCTCTTAAAGTGAATAGCTGCTTCTTAAACTTATTCAAGCCAATAGAGTTACGACCACTGCATTTATTCCTATTAATTTTTCCAACATAATACAATTCGAACGACGTACTTGAAAATGGAATTCTTGATCTCTGTTTGACGAAAAATAAATAATATAATATAAACCTGATAATAAGCCAACGAGAATAATGAATAACGACGGCATAATTTCAATTCAAATGATGCAAGTCTTGATATATCATTTAATGCAATCATTATTTCATATAAGACCTTTCGCTTTTCGCTCGTCAACCTTTTACTATATATCTTGAGGGACGATTATATATCATTATAAAGAAACTTCTTGAAATCTCCCATGCAGCGAGCTTGAAGACAAATGGCAACCACCAATGACCCATCTCCATCGTCGTCATAAGCAGGCAAGATCAAAGAGTCTCCGTCACAATCATGCATCCCGGGAGCCATATAAACCTCTTTTCCCCACCCGAAATCCAACCCGCACAGCGGAAGGCCCATCCAACTTATCACCCAATGTTTGGGTTCCCATAAAACGGCCCTTGCTTCGTCCTTATCGCGTGTATGTCCTGCAAGGGTGAGAAATCCGCAAGGGCCTTGAGGTAATCTATGGCCGAGTGGACGTATTCGTTTGTCACACTTTCAATTGCCTCTCGTACTTTGCTCGCGGCGAAGCCTAATGGCCTTTCAATGAGCTCGCCGGAGCAGCTTAGAGCGATCACGTCGATTATCGCGTTGCCGAAGAATTTATGAGGCAGCGGTGGGTTCATACGATTTCTTACGTCAACGCATATCGCGAGGGCTGTCGTCTGCTCGGGGACGTGTTTCCTCGCCATGCAGGCAGACCTCCATATATGGGCAGTGATTGCCTCGTATCGAGTGTAGGGACGTTCATGGCTAATGGGGCGGGTTTGGTTGGCTTCGTTCTTGATCGTCTCCACCTGCATCATTGAATGAGGTCGATGGATATCATCATATTCTAGTTGCATTTGATTAACTATTCCAACTCGTTCAATATTTTTGGGAATTGTTAATAACCAAATCGAGAATGATGGTATAGAATATTTGAAAACATCGAACAGGTATTTCAATTCTCGACGAACTTTATTTCCAATTTTCTTTTCTCCACGAAAATTAAATAACAAAATTCAAATAATGTATTATGTTACCGATCTTGTAGGATTCCCAAGAAATTCTTCGATTTCTTCCGGAAGCAGATGATTAATCATCTGCTTCTCACGTTCCGTAATTCCATTGATTTTCATCGAACAGCCGAAAATTCAGTTATTTCAACTACATTAAATGATCTTTCAAATTGGTCAAGACTCTCTAGCTTATGGCCACTTATTCGAGTATAATAATTAGGAAAAGTAAACAATGTGTAAATAAAAATATCTATATATTATATATCCAATTTATTGCGCTAAATCGGTTATGGGCTGACGCCACATAGTCCGTCGATGAAAACTAATCGAGGTAGGTTAAAATCTATCAATTTCACTCAATAATGATAAATCATGGGTTTTGAAACCCATGATGAGGGGTGATAATACAACTCTCAATTAAGGCCATTCCAAGAAGACACACACCGATGAGTATATATATAGTAATATATATTATATATGTATATATATATATTAAACTATTTGATTATGCTACAAATTCTTGTATCAAATTTTATTATACTCGTATTCAAATATTAAACGGATATAACATACAGATTCTTATTCGAATATTCTGAATCCATAGCTCAAAATTGAGTCAAACATAAAAAAATAAAATAAAAAAAATTCACAAAAACCTACCTGCGATTTTGTGAGCTTCAGCATGGCGACATCAGTCACCTTCTTCCTCTCGCCCTCCGTGGTGGTTTGTCCAATAACCAGCGGCGGAGCTTCGAACTGTGGATAACCGAAATGAGGTTGTCGCCCTTCTCCTACTCGTCCCGACGAAAGTTCCCCAGCTCGTAGTATTTTTCGGTTGAGGAAGGGCATGCTTTCTATGGGCTCTCCCCTACAACCCTAGCCCACTCAGAGATAAAATGGAGAGCGCTTTGCCCGTCAACCACCGCATGAGATATGGTGTAGCTAGAGTGATACCTCCGCATTGGAATTTCGTGAGCTGCACTACGAGCAATGGAATCTCGTGGATAGGAATTGAATAGTCAATCTTTGGAACGAGATGGTTGAAGATAGGAGACGGGGAAAAGTCACCGAGCTCATCTAGCTTCGAACTGCACGACGCCTCAATGAGCTGGACACCATTGTTATTACAGTTAAGCTCGAGGCGGGACCCGTCGAGCCAGCGTAGGCGGCCAGATAGGGGATAGAAATGGACCAAGACCTTTGCAAGCGAAGACTTTAGGGCTGCACAGATTGTTCGATTCTGCGAAAGCCAGCTGTCAGAGGGCCGGTAGAAGTAGATTGTTGGGACATGGGTTAGAACACCAGTTTGGTCAGATTCGGTTAAGGGCATGGTGCCAGTCCACGTGGCTTCGCTGGCTGGACCATGCAGGAACTTATAATGGTTACATCCATTTTCTTTTATTTTGGAATTATGCGGGGGTGTGATTTTTCAATACATGTCGTCGCTTATTTGTTGTGTGTATTTAAAGGTGAGTTTTCAATGTATTGGTGGGCGAAATGAAGTTTACGTGAGTGTCGGTTTTCTTCCTTAAAATGGTGGGTTCCCTAGCAACCGCCTAGATTTGCTTAGCTGCACTTCATGCATTTTCAACCTCGTTTTTGGGGGGGACGTTGTATTAACGGGCGTTTTTCGGGGGGACATTGTATAATAACGGGGATCGGATCTTCTGTCCAATTATTTCTCATTTTATATCTCATATTTTAGAATATACAAAATAAAATGATACTTATGATTATCGTAAAAATAATATACGGATATCAATTTGATCGTAAAGAAACAAAGAATAAATTACATGTGGTTATTTGATTATATCATATAAATCAAATGAAAAATGATGATTTTAAGATTTGGTGAAATATGTAATAAGAAAACAATAAAATAAATAAAAATAAAAGAAAATTTTCTGAACCATTGGATTTGGCACTTGTCAAATATCTGTCATGTGAGACAGAAAGTGTGACAAAAAAAGTGGGACATAGAATCCCATCCGGTATTAATCCTAGTGTTTTCTTAGTTTTTTGTTTTCTGTTTTTTTTTTTTATTTCACTAATGGAACATGATAAACATATTTCAAGAATCGTAAGTTATTTATATGATTATAATACACTAGTTAATCTCTTATATGATATGCAGAAATGCAAGAGTGGGCTAGATTAAGCTTCTCAAGCATATCATTCTTCAAAGTGCATAGCAATTCATCATTGCAACGCTATTTCTTTACTCGTATATTAAAACATCGACTAATCTTAAGACAACGTGATAAACAACCGGCTAACTCGAACTCATGTCAAAGTAAATACAATCGAGGACATAAAGACGTTGGGGTTCCCCCAACCCACCCCGCTCCATTGTTAAAATCATCATAATTGCAATTATTTACAAGTTGTGTTTCACCAACTGGTAACTTGAGAATGGTGGTAGGGTTGCAAACGAATCGAATCGAGTCGAATACCACAATATTCTATTCGTATTCGGATGACAATCGAATACGAATTCGAATGTTTAATCGAATCTTAAACTCGATTCTTATTCGTATTTGGAAAAATTCGAATCGAATATTCGAATACTCGAATATGGATTATATTTGAGTATCTATCTCTATATTTTGAAGAAATTGAGAACACGGAAGAATCGAATCGAAAGGAAAAATTCCCTGTTTTATTTAAAGAGCTGTTCTTCAGCTGAATTACATTTTACGCACGCACTTTCACCCTAAACATTATTGTCCTATTTATACCTTTTCTATTTGGGCCATTTTCTAATAAGCACATTTACACTTAAATAATAATAACGGATATAAAATAGAACAGATATAAAACGAGGGAAACTCCGCACAGCTCCAATCTTCTCTTGTTCATTTCTTCTGATCACCTCCTTTCAACACTCCCCCTCAAGCATGGTGTGAGTATAAATCAAACACACTATACTTGCTCAAGAGGTACTCGAACTGCTTATGTGCTAGAGGCTTAGTTAGTAGATCGACCGTTGATCCATTGTAGAGATGTAATTTGTTTTTATGACTCCTTCTTCTATCTTGTCCCGGATGAAATGGCAATCCACCTCGATGTGTTTGCTTCTTTCATGGAAGACCGGATTTGCAGCAAGTTGAATGGCTGACTTGCTATATGTCCAAACCTACGTAGGATATAATTCATTAATTTTCAGATCACTTAGTAATCCAAGTAGCCAAACTATCTCAGAAGTGACTGCAGCCATTGATCTGTATTCAGCTTCTGTCGAACTTCTAGACACTATGGTCTGTTTCTTTGATCTCCAGGACAGAATGGAGTCTCCCAACTTCACCAAATAACCTGTTAAAGACCTCCTTGTATTCGGGCAGGCCGCCCAATCTGCATCACAAAACACATGAACTGTTAAATTACTCTTAGCAGACAGCATTAATCCCAGACCAGGTTTAGCCTTCAGATATTTTACGATCCTGTATGCTGCTTCGACGTGTATATGCTTAGGTTTGTGCATATGTTGGCTAAGAACATGCACTGCATATGTAATGTCAGGCCTAGTGATACACAGATACAACAATTTTCCAACCAACCTCTGAAAACCAGAAACATCCTCTATAACCGGATCATCATCTCTGATTTTTTTCTCTTACCACTTTGTTGTTCTGTTCAATAGGAGTATTGACAGATTTGCAGCCTACCATACCTGCCTCCTTTAGCAGTTCTATGACATATCTCCTTTGATTGAGGCAAATGCCTTCCTTAGATTTCATCTCACTTAAATCCTTCATAAGAAATACATCACCAAGATAGCTTTTTACAGTTGTTAATCATAGCAAGATCATTTCCCTGTTATCAGTATGTCGTCCACATAAACTAACAGAACCAAAAACTTATCCTTATCCTGTTTTGTAAACAGTGAGTAGTCATGCTTGGATTGAATGAAGCCAAACCTACTCACAACCTCGATGAACATGTGGTTCCATTGCCTTGAAGCTTGCTTCAAGCCATAAAGTGCTTTGTTGAGTTTACAGACTTGATGCTTCTTGCCTTCTAGTATGTCAAGACCCGGTGGCACTTCCATGTACACAACCTCATTCAAGTCACCTCGAAGAAATGCATTAGTAACATCCATTTGATACACATGCCAATTAAAGATAGAAGGGATAAAACAGTTCTGATAGTAATATGTTTAGCTACGGGTGAAAAGCTTCATTATAATCTATTCCTTCCACTAGTACAAAACATGATATAGGCTTCGGCACAATAGGCGTCGGTTGGAAACAAAGCGACACCAATTAACGAACGCGGTGGCGAATTTGTAAATAAATTGGTAACTTGATGATAATAGGCGTCGGTTGTCCAAAACAAACCGACGCCTAAAGTGTTTATGCATAATCTGTGTCGTTGTACAAAACAACCGACGCTCATTTTAGGCGTCGGTTGTAGCGGACGAAGGACGCGGAAAGTATTTGCATGGAATAGGCGTCGGTTGTATGACAACCGAAGCTAGTTTTCGATGGAATAAAGATTTAGATTAATATGGAATGGTGGTTTCTTTTGTGAAAAGTGAGGGCAAGTTCTACTCGGCACTCGGTTAATATAATTAGAGAACTCAACAGTTCGTACTTATCCACTATACTTAAAAAGATATTATATTTTATATGATCGGATAGATTTATGCTAAAGAAGGGCAAATCTAATCGCACCATGTGGATGGAAGATAAAGACATTGGAATTCCTTCTTATTGTAATGAAAAAGAGGCGAATCTTTGTCCTTGATCGATTCGATAAAGGTAATTAATTAACTTCGTCAAAGAAAAAATACACCAATGGTATAGGCATCAGTTGTTGAATACAACCGACGCTAAGCTAATACAAAAGCAGCGAAAGCGAAACCCACATAAACAACATAAACATAAACAAGTAATGAGGAATACCGACCGTGACTACGAACTCGACGAGAGCAACACCGACCGTGACTAACCGAGATACTAGACGACGCGGCACCGGCGTAAGGCGGCGGAGGGATCGAGAGCGATTAGTCTTCGGCGGCGAACGACGACCGTGGTATAGTATATGCAATTTCGAATGGGTTTTTCATTTTTCCGAACTTTTCGTCCACTTTACGTATGTATTTGCTTGATTTCATGTTATACATATCGATTTTGCTTTTATTAAGTACGATTTTGCGAATTTGGTGTTGATTTTGCCCAATTGCTTCGGAATTTTGGTTTTGGGCGATTCGAATGGGTTTTTCGTTATCTGAAATTTTCGTCCACTTTTCTTATGTATTTGCTTGGTTTCATGTTATACATTTCGATTTTGCTGTTACTAAGTTCCAATTTGCGATTTTTTGTTGATTTTGCCCAATTTTGTTTCGAAATTAGGGTTTTGGGCGAATTGGGCGATTTTTGGCAATATAGGGGGTTCTTTGATCGTGATATCTAGCTGAGGATTGGAATTCGTGCTTGGGCAGCCGTGCTTGTTATTTTGGTTTGAAGAAATTTGATGACGATAGGCAGGCCTACTGCTTCATTGATTTGCGAACTCTTTTTGACGATGTGATTATTGGATTGAAAATATTAATGAAATATGGTTGATTATGTTGGGTCCTAAATTTATAATTACAGGTTTATTTGATATAGAAAAAAAAAATATATAAAAGAAATAGGCGACAATTGTCTATTATAGGCATCGGTTGTAAATATCAACCGACGCCTATTGTCCATATAGGCGTCGACGCCATATAGGCATCGGTTGTTCGTACCACCGACGCCTATTGTCTATTATAGGCATCGGTTGTAAGTAACAACCGACGCCTATTGTCTATTATAGGCATCTGTTGTTTGTAACAACCGACGCCTATTGTCTACCATTGGCCTCAATGCCTATATAGGCATCGGTTTTTCCGAACAACCGACGCCTGTTGTGGCGCCTATTGTCTATTATAGGCATCGGTTGTTCGTAACAACCGACGCCTATTGTGGCGAAACAGCGTCGGACCACAACCGACGCCTATTGCCTCTATTATCAGCGTCGGTGAGCTCGGCGTCGCCTGGAAACCGACGCATATAATCCGGTACAGCCGACGCATATTACATGTTTTGTACTAGTGTTCCCTTTGAGTATATCCTTGGCAACTAATCTTGCCTTGTACCTATCTATATCACCATTGGACTTGTACTTAATGGTAAATACCCACTTACAACCAACACTTGATTTTCCTTGAGGAAGATCAACCAGATCCCAAGTCCCATTTGAGTTTAAGGCTGTAATTTCTGATTTCATGGCCTCTATCCATTTCTTATCTGTTCTGGCTTCCTCAAAAGACTTGGGAATATAATCCTTTGAGGTTGCTGGCAGGTAGCTCTGTATTCAGGGTTAATTCCATCATATTTGATCAACTTGGACATGGGAAATCTATCAATACTGATCATATTTGAATCAGATGTGTAGGGTGAGATAAAGTCTGTATGCCAGTATGGTGGTTGAGAAATTCTACTTGACCTTCTTACCTGTGTTGCTGGAAGTTGGTCTGGAAGTTGCTGTGTTGCTGGAGGTTGGTCGGAGACCTGTTCTGCTTGATTCTGATCAGCCTCGGTATTCATCTGTACCAGTTCTTCAGAACCATCATATATAGGCTCTTCTGGTATATTAAGAACTGGTTGAGGTTGATCCATTTGGACATGACCAGGCAGCTGTTGATATGGCTGAACAGGTCTTCAAAAACATCTGCTCATTGTGTGCAGGGAACTCTGATCTCTCTAGATCAGTGGCCTTTTGTGCATATGGAAAAATATGTTCTACAAACAGAACATTTCTCGAAATAATGAACTCTTCAGTATCTAAATCTACTAGCCTATACCCCTTTTGTGTGACTGAGTAACCCATGAAAGCACATGGCTTAGATTTGTGCTGAAATTTATCCTTCCCATTGTGGATTTTTTGCAAAGCAAAGACAACCAAAAACTTTAAAATGGGAATATGATGGCTTCTTACCAAACAGAATCTGATATGGTGTCTTCCATTTAAGATAGGAGTGGGAGTTCTATTAATGATGTATACAGCTGTCTTAACACATTCACCCAGAATTTGATAGGTACATTGGAGTGGAACTTCAATGCCCTAGCAACATCCAAGATGTGTCTGTGTTTTCTCTCCACACACCATTTTGTTGTGGAGTATAAATACAAGAACTTTGGTGAATTATGCCTTTTGAGGAAAACAGGTCATTACACTGATATGAAAAGAACTCATATGCATTGTCACTTCTAATGACTTTGATCCTAGCACTGAACTGAGTTTCAACATATGCAAGAAAATCCTTCAAGATGTCAAACACCTCAGACTTAGCTTTTAACATAAATACCCAAGTGGCCCTAGAGCAATCATCCACCAAGGTTAGGAAATATCTTTCATTGTTGTATGTTCTTTCTTTATATGGTCCCCATACATCAATGTGTATGAGCTCAAACAGGGATTTATCATTCACAAGTCTCGTGGGAAACTTTGGCCTAACATGCTTTGCTAAGGGGCATAAAGTACAATACTTAATAGAATCATTCAGATACTTAAACTTCCAAAAGACATGTGACCAAGTCTGTAATGCCATCTTGATACATCATTAATCATATTCATACTAAAAACAGAATTATTAGCATTATTGCAGAGACTACTAAGACTGCTATTTAGTTTCACTGGCAGGTTAATGGAGTTTGGCTTGAACATGTATAAGCCATTTTCTTGTCTACCAATCCTCCTTATCTTTCCGGTCGATATTTCCTGTATAACAACATGATCATGAAAGAAATCCAAATGCACCTTTTCATCCTCAGTCAGTCTAGAGACAGAGAGAATGTTATGTCTAAAACTTGGCACATATAGCACATTTGTGCTTCCCACTTATGTCTACAGCACCAGATAGGCACACGTTGCTAGAGGAACCATTAGGCAGCTTCACGGAACTTATGCAATAAAAGTCATTATCAATTTTGGTTAGTAGCTCTCTGTTGCATGTGATATGGTGATTTGCACCTGTATCTATTATCCAATGGTCACCTGAATCTAGGCTACTATCAATATTCCTAAGACATATACCTGAAGTGGTTGTATTTGCTATTGGTGGATTTCAAGTCCTCGGTCTCTTCTCTATGAGCTTCAGGATTTGATGGAACTAATCTTGAGTGAATCCTAGCTGAGCATCTGAATTCTCCCCTTCAGCTTATCACCATCTGCTTCAGGAAACACAGCATTGTTTGCTCGATATCCTCTTCCTCCTCCATTTCTGCCTTGGCCTCTTCTCCCACCAAATCCTCTTCTTCCTCCTCGAACATAGTTGGTGGGATACCCATGCAGTTTGTAACAGTTTTCTCTAGTGTGGCCATTGATGTTGCAGTTGTCGCAGAATAGGTTGGCCCCAATCTGGTTGGTACTGCTTGTGTAGCTATTGGTGAGAATTTGGACATAAGAGCAACTGATGAATCACAGTTGGCAGCTTGCAGATTGATACCACGTTGAGCTTCCTCATTTAGCAACATCGAGTAGACTTGACTATGTGATGGAAGTGGTGTCATCAGCAGAATCTGAGACCTTATATTCTGGTAGCAGCCGTTCAAACCAATGAGGAATTGCATCATTTTTTGCCAATTACAAAATTCTTGTATTCTGTGGATACTTCTGCCGCAGGAGAGGGAATCAACGAATCATATTCATCCCAAAGTGTCTTTAGCCAATTGTAATACTCTGATACAGTTGATGCGCCCTGAGTACTGGAATAGATTTCTCGAAACAGACCATACATCCTAGCACCGTTTATCTTATCAAACCTCTGCTTTAGGTCATTCCAGATTTCGTGTTTGGTGGTAGACAATTCCAGAAATGAACTCCTCAGATATAGACCGATGAATCTAGGTTTTAACTAGCGCATCACATCTTTTCCAGTGAGACAGTAAGGGAGAATCCTTCTCTGGACATTTACAAGATCCATCGATGAAGTCAATCTTGTTTTTCGCCTCAAGCGCAACGATCATCCTCATGCTCCATATCTTGTAATTGTCGGATCCTCTGAGAATTCCCGTGGTTAGGTCGAGGCTTGGTGTATCTGATGGCTGAATGTACATCGGACTATTGAAATCCAGTGCTGCAACATTGCTCTGATTTGCAGAATTGAGCGGTCCTTGTTGATCCTCCATTGGTACTTCTTAATTGAGATTGATCAAAACGGCTCGATACCATGAAGAAATTGAGAACGCGGAAGAATCGAATCGAAAGGAAAATTCTCTGCTTATTCAAAGAGTTGTTCTTCAGCTGAATTACATTTTATGCGCGCGCACTTTCATCCTAAACATTACTGTCCTATTTATACCTTTTGTATTTGGGCCATTTTCTAATAAGCCCATTTACACTTAAATAATAATAACGGATTAGAACAGATATAAAACGAGGGAAACTCTGCACAGTTCCAATCTTCTCTTGTTCATTTCTTCTGATCACCTCCTTTCAACATATTTAATAAAAAATTATAAAATATTACATTACATTTAAAATATATTATTAAACTATGTATATGAATTGTAATATATTATGTATGAGTGCTACTATATATGAACCTCCTTTGAGGGTGAAAAAAATCTTGGAAATGGTACAATTTCTTAAAATTTTGTTCTCCATCAACAATAATATAAGTTTTAATTTATTAAATTTTATTTCATTAATTCATTTATTCAACGGAAATTATTTACACAGTTTTAATAGATATTAATTTTGTAAATTATGGTTGAAGGTAATTCTACTCTTACCACTTAGAATTACACAAAACTTCTAATTTATAAATATTTTATTCTTTCATTTATTTTAAATATCTTTCTTATACCATTAATATTTCATATTAATTACACAAATAGGTTAAAGTAAAATAAGAACTAAAACCTAGACATAAATTTATTTAATAAATGTGTGGAATTAAATAATAGTTGTAAGGTGATAATTTAATTGCGTGAAAGAATTTAATAAATAGTTATAAAACCTTCAAATTATCTACAGATAATTAATAAATAATGGAGATGACAAATTAGGCATAATTAATAACTATCAGTAATAAAGATTGGATTGAAAGAACGACAACTGCTGATATTGAAAATTGAAAATTTAAATTTTGTAATAGATTTAGTGTTATAATTATTAGGGGTTTATATAATAATTTGGGGGTGCGTATAGGATTTTCCATCATATATTTAGTTTTTTATAACAAATATAATCGTTAAGATAGTTTTTGAGCTAAAATATGCTATAAGTAATATATACCGAATGATATATTATATTTAAATATAAATGGGCTTTTGATTTCTAAGTTAGGGCAATAATATTTATCTGGGGCTCTAATATTCTAAATATTCTTAATGGTTATTAAATTATAAGTATTGATAATATATTAAAATTTATAATATATATTAAATTATTCGAATCGAATAGTTCGATTAATATTCGAATTGAATATCGCTATTCCATATTCGTATTCGGATATTTCTCGAATCAAAAGAAATTCGATTCGTTTGCAACCCTAAATGGTATTGTGAACTTGATTACTTGTGGGATTTTTTTTTTCATTTATTTTATAGAATACAACTTGAGTTGGGTTTACCCTCAGTTTGGAATTGAATGGGGCTGAACTGTCCCTCCAGAGTCATAGATAGAGCTGTCAAAACGGGTCGACCGCCCCGCCCTATAGGCGGGTAGCGGGCCTGCCAGGCCTGGCTCGCCAAAAAGTTTAAAAACAAGAGAGAAAAAATAAAAACAAAATTAGAAAAATATAAAAATCAAATATTTAAGCTCGAATTAATTCTAATCAAATCTAATCTCGTAAATATAATTTATTTATATTATTAAACTTGATTAAATAGCTCAAAAATATTAAAACCTATATAATATATTTATATATCAATAATTATAAAAAAAATTTAAACCTGGCGGGCCTGGCCCAAAGCCTGCGGTCCAAGCGGGCTTGCCCGCCTAGGCCCGGTACCTGACGGGTAGCCAAATTGCCAGCTCTACTCGTAGATAATTCTAAGTCCGCCGTCGAATACAAATTAGTGAAATTACATGAATATTATATTGCAGTCAGGGGCAGATGTTCTGGCATCGAGGCTGTAAGATCATGGCTGAAATTCAGTAAGTTTCTTGTGCTTTAATCGAACAGTAGGTGTGCACTTTTATATCCAAGGAAAATTGCATCGAAGGACGATCAAGAGACGAGAGATTGAGATAGAGAGAGATGAGAGAGAGATAAGGAAGATCGATTGAACAAAGAATATGAAGACGATGTATTTATAGAATTAATTCATTGCTTTATCATCGATGCTTCTCACTTGAGCATATAAAAGCAATTTACATGCCGAATGCTAATGGTTTACTCTTAATCTATTAAATTGCTAAATGGGCCGGCTGGGCGAGCTGGCCTGTAGCCTTCCAAAGCCTGCTTCTGGCGGGGTGGGGCGGGCCGGCCCGCCATATGGGGCCTGCCACGCCTTGCTGCAGGCCGCGGGACCGGCGGTTAAGACCCGCCCGTGTGGAAAAATTAATTATATTTTTTTACAAACTTTAAGTTATTTACAATTGATTAATTAATTATATATTCATCAATAAGTATATCATTTATACCATAATTAATGAATCATTAGTTACTTCCTTAATTCCTTTAATTAATGTAATATATATAATATAAATTATAATAGATGGCGGGCCAGCCCGTCCCGCCCGTCCGACAAAGCCTGCAGCCCGCACGGGCTAGCCCGCCCCTTGACAAGCCTAAAATCGCAGTTGGCCCGCAGGCCACAGGCCCAATTAACAGCTCTAGAAATGACATGTCCCCCACAATGCCCTCACGTTGACGACATCGTTGTCTCCAAGGACGAAAGCTCCAAACCCATCATTAAATATTCGGACTCTTTCTATTATAGTATCAAATTCCTAATCTGTGTAATTATTCCCGTAAAAACACCGCAATCCCGTATTAAATTTTTACGGGTATTACACTGTAGTTAAAGCATTTATTTGACTCTTTGACGTTCTTGACCTCGGAAGGCTCGGGTGATTTTTCCTTGTTCTTCGAGCTGGAGGTCCGAAGTTTGTTTGCGGACGAGGAGGACTTCTTCTTGTAGTATCGCTTGCTCATTATTTTACCAATTAGAGCCAACTGCTTTCCTAGTGCCTTCAGATTTGGCTCTAAGTCAGAATCTGACTCTTCTTCTAATTCGGATGAGTTAGGCAGCTTAACAAACTTTTCTCTGCGAGAGCGAGAGCTCTTCTTCTCTGAGACCAGGGCGACTGAATGCTCGATCTGCTTGCCTTCTGTTCTTTCTGAATGTCGTCGACATCTTCTTCGTGTTGTGCGAGATTATCGAACACGTCATATATATCCATCCCATCTAAGTCTTTCATCTGTCTGAGCTGAGTGGATATCTTTCTCCATTCGGTGGGCAGGGAAGACAGAATTCTGAAGTTCATCTCCATGTTTGTCATAGTGATTCTATCTTCCTCATTTCTTGAGAAGAGTGAGGTATCGCTGATATAAGTCGTGTAAGCTCTCCTCTGCCTTGGCTTTAAAAGACTCGTAGGCAGTTAGGATGTTGGCATTTTTGGCTTTGACTCCAACTTCGGTACGCTGCAGCATGCGATAGAGCTCTCCCACATTCCCTTTGTCGTAGGAGTGCTATCCATCTGCATATAGATGTCATTTGGGATGCCTTGCATGAGCCAAGATTTGCAGCCGAGATCAACTTTGCTCTCAACCTTTCTGCCTCGTTATACTCATTAGGAGTTTTAAGTCGTCGGACTGCGGGTAGAGGCGGATTGTTAGTTAAGTTAGATGTTTGTTCAACCCAAAACTGAGCTGGTGCTTCTTCGAGAGCGCAAGAAGGTTCTCGGCTTGGTCTTTGAGTTCTAAGAAGTTGAATGGTTGCGCCATACTGTATATTATCCGCATTTTGAGTTATTGTTTGATGTAATGTGCTTCACAGGCAATACGATCGTTAGTAATGTCTGGTGTGCAATCGATCGAGAAATATTTTTGGTTCAATCTTTAAAGTTTGATCCAGAAATAAAATCTTTGAAATAGTAGTTACCGTTTTCGCGCGCAAAAATATTGTTCGCGAAATATTTTCGAGTGGAAAAATTTTTTCGACTTAAGAATGTTTTTCGAATTGAAAATGGTTAATCAGTAGTGTATGTCGAAAATGGTTTTCGATTTGTGAGATTGATTTTGTCGTCAAGAAACGGTACTGATGGAAAGTTTCTCGTTGAGTCCAAATAAATCGTTTAAACCGAAAAAGTTTTTCGAACGTAAATTATTTGTGCAAAGTCAGATGTGTAGGTTTGAACGAAAATGTTTCGAGAGAAAAATATTATCGCGTAAGTTAAAATAATCAATTCTCTCCGAAAAAGATTTCCGCTAGAATAACGCTCGAAAAAATTTCTAAGTAAACGCTTTTGCCAACAGCGACTTCAGTAACTAAATTTGAATTTTAGACTAGATACTCGAGCAGAGTTTTTCGATCGAGAAATTAAACTGATCGAAAACCTCCTATCGCAGATAGTCACAAATGCAAAATTAAGAATAAATTCAAGCAAAAACAGCAAATTTGACAGTGAAATCACAGATAATTGCTCGACTTAATCTACTGATCACGCACAACAGATGATTAAACACTTAAAGAAGCAAAATATGACTAATTTGATCAAAATCAATACGTATTCATACTATTCTATCGCAAACGGTGACTTATGGCAGAATTCAAATTCAATCTAATTCGAAGTTGAAATTCATATCAATCGAATTGCACTTAAATCCTAACACCATTGCGAGTACAGAAACATCAAACTCAATTCATTAGACTCAGAATTAAGCCTTTGGATCGAAATCACAGTTTCGCGCGAACGACCGAAACACTTTTCAGAACAGAATTTCGATCCAAATCCAACAATTCAGCTTCAAAACAGATACGAATCAGCTCTGATACCCATGGTTAGGTCCTAATTAATCAACTCGTACGATCCTAGGCATGAATTCTAAGCATTTCGATAAGAATGATTCAAAGTTATCTCTGTAGCGTATTTCTTTTATTTGAATACCAATAATTCGAAAAATAGTACAAATGAAATTTGATGAGATTTAACGGGTTCTATCTCTACTTATTCCTCTGATCTTCACTCTATAAAAATTTAAAGACTTTAGAAGCCTCTTAATCTTCAAGACTTCTTGACTTGGGCTTTCTTCGTGGGCCGTTGGGCTTGATCGCGAACTTAGCGTCTTAGCGAAAATTTCTGAAATGTGGACGTTTCTTCGTAGGCTTTTAGGCTTGATTACGAAGGTGACAATTGGACTTACTATTTGTCGAAAATCGTTTGCTCGAACGTTTCTTCGTGGGCCTTTTGGGCTTGGTCAAGAAGCTAACACTTGGACTTGATATTTTCGAAAAGACGGGACTTGGGCTTTGAACCGTACACTTCCAAGAGACTCGCACGGGTCTTGAGTGTTGAACCGCGCGCTTCCGAGAAACTTGCACGGGCTTTCATCGTTGCAACCGTGCGATTATGAGAA
This sequence comes from Craterostigma plantagineum, assembly GCA_027422505.1. NCBI lineage: Eukaryota > Viridiplantae > Streptophyta > Magnoliopsida > Lamiales > Linderniaceae > Craterostigma > Craterostigma plantagineum. The sequence goes on from JAPQWV010003425.1 coordinate 22,086, forward strand.
ACTCGCACGGGTCTTGAGCGTTGAACCGCGTGCTTCCAAGAAACTCGCACGGGCTTTCCTCGTTGCAACCGTGCGATTATGAGAAACTCGCACGGGTCTTGAGCGTTGAACCGCGCGCTTCCAAGAAACTCGCACGGGCTTTCCTCGTTGCAACCGTGCGATTATGAGAAACTCGCATGGGTCTTGATGAACTTCGTTGAGAGAATTTCCGAATGATAAGACTTACTTCTAATTCTCTCGAAGTTTCGTATTCTCTTTGCTCTCTGACTTGTGATTTCTGAATTCTGAAGCCCCATATTTATAGGCGTAGAGAATTCTCAATAATGGAAAATATAATCTTTTTGGGATGTTCATCCATATTTATGTGGATCTTATCCAGGTTTGATCTTGATTTGATTTGATTTATTCCATATTTGGCATGATTCTTTCAATATTTTCCGATGTCATGATATTTGATTTGATTTTCTTTCCTTATTAGCAAATCTCTACAAGGCTTTCCTTATGTTGATTTTGTATTAAAGGAATACATTATCAACACTAATGGTAATAATTTCTTAATTAAATTACTATTTATTAATTTGAGATTATTTTATATATCTCAATAATAGTAATTCAATAAGAGACTTTATTTTTTATTTCTTGGAATTATTTCATTAAATCCCAATAATATAAATAGACAATTAATTTTAATTGTCTACAATCTCACGATCGAAAAATTTCGTTGAAGAACTTGAGAGAGAATTCGAGTAGAGTGAGAAAGTTATTTATGTTTCTCTCGCTAGAAAATTGAATTGCAGACCTTCAGATCAAGTTCTTTCTCTATACGATTAGATAGTTACAATGCTATTTATACCAAACAGACTTGGTATATATCATTTTAGTTGTAGGTATTTGTTTTTTGTTTCTCTTTTGAAAACTGTTACAATGAATTCATCGTTAAAATATGTAAATGTATTTGTTTTTTATTTCTCTTTTAAAATGGTTATAATTAATTCATCGTTAAAATCTGCTAAAGGACATACGATAGGTGCGATTTTCACATACATATTTAGTTGACGGCACTGTTCCATTGCCTGCCCTTTCTTCTCCGTGGGAGTCCGCCGCGGCTATGGCCAAGAAGAAGAAGGTTACAAAACCAGTACCATCGACGCCTCAGAATGGGATTTTACCTAACAGTGTGGAAACGGGGGTGGAATGTTAACACCGCAAAACTCAAGCGATCAGCCCACGATTGATGACGTTACGCGATTGAATGGGAACTATGTTTGGAGCTCAGCTGGTGGGATGGGTAATAAATCGGAACTATCAATTTTGTCAAAAACACTAAATGAGCTTAAAATGAAAAATGGAATTCCTGAGGTGAGGGAGGAAGTGGACAGGAAGATAGTAAATCTATTTGGGAGAAATTTGACATTTCTAAGCTACGGAATGCTGGGTCAAAACTAGAATTCATTGAGCCACGAAAGCTGAAGGGGTGGAAATGGGTCACATAGAACTGGAAGATATAACTGAGGAGGTACAATATTGGAACACGACGGTAGTCTGCTATGTGTTGGGGGCGAACCCACCTTTCGCAGTGATGAATGGGTTCTTGAATAGAATGTGGAAGAAATATGGACTGCAGAAGGTCTTGCAAGTCAGGGCTGGCTTGTTCATGGCTAAATTTGACTCCATGGAAACACGTGATAAGGTACTCCAGAGGAGGTCCTACAATTCGATAGGAAACCTGTTATTTTGGCCCCTTGGACTGCTAATACCCAATTTAAAAAGGGGGATGTTGAGAAGGTCCCAATCTGGGTAAAATTGCCACAACTCGAACTTAAATATTGGGAACTAAAAGTCTGAGTAAGATAGCTAGCCTAGTGGGGAAACCAATAATGGCTGATGGGGTCACTGAGAGGAAGGAGAGGGGCCAGTTTGCCCGAGTGCTTGTTGAAGTTGAATTGAAGAAAGAACTCAAGGATTCTATATCTTTTATTAATGAACATGGGCAGGTTAATGTGCAAGAGGTTGTTTATGAATGGAAACCTACAAAATGTGGAAATGTGGGATGTATGGTCATGAATTGGATGTATGTAGGAAGAATGGGGAGAAGAAAGAAGGGAGGGGACAACAACAAAAAGGCAAAGCTGAGGCAGATAATGAGGTGGAGGTGAGTACTAAGGAGAATACCACTGTGAAGCATGCGGCAGAGATAGAGGGTCAGGTGACTGTCCAAGCACAACAGAATAAGCAGGAGGTAATGTTTCCAGGGGGAGATTGGGTAATTCAAAGGAGTAGGAGGAAGAATAGAGAGGATGGGGGAGCAGGGAGCAAGATTTCTAGCCATGATTTGGGTAGTGGTTCCAAGTCACCTACGAAGGGGCTTGGATCATCCCCTCATGGATAGTTCTATTATATGGAATGTGAGGGGTATGAATACCCCTCACAAACAAGCTGAGATTAGTCACTTATGCAAACACTTGCAGATTAATCTAGCTTGCTTGGTTGAGACTAAGATTAAAAAAGATAATATGGAGTTGGTGATGGATAAAACCTTTAGAGGGTGGAAGTATGGTCATAATTTGGAGAGTCATCCAAATGGTAGGATTGTTGTGGTGTGGCAGCCTGACTGGAGTGTGCAGGTGCTCCATGTTACTGATCAAGTGATTCACTTGAGGGCTGCTAGAAATAATGAGAATGCTCTGATTACTTGTGTGTATGGACATAATACGAGTACTAAGAGAATGGAACTATGGGATACCATAAGAAGGCTGAAACAAGATAAGATTCCGTGGCTTGTATGGGGGATTTTAATAGTGTGATGACGTGGGAGATAGAATTGGGGGTGCACCCGTGACGACATCTGAATGTGAGGATTTTAGAAACTGCATAAGGGATAATGAGCTTGAGGAGTTAAAACGAAATGGTAATAAGTTCACTTGGAATAATAATCAGGCGAAGGAAAGAAGAGTATGGAGCAAAATTGACTGGGTATTTGGTAATGTGCCATGGATTGAGAGGTATGCTGATAGAGAGGTTCAGGTGTTGGGGGAAAGTATCTCAGATCACACACCATTGTTGGTTAGAAAATCTAACTTTGTCTGGCCAAGTGGAAGGAATTTTAAGTTCCAAAATATGTGGACTGATGCTACCATTTTATTGCTACGGTGGATGAGGTTTGGAAGGCTGATTATAAGGAAGTTGTGAATGGAGATTCATTACTAAGTTGAGTTGCCTAAGAGTCGACTGAAGGAACTTAATAGGAGACAATTTCCTGATATAATAAATTCCATGGAACGTTGTAGGCAGAGATTAAAAGATACACAGGGGGAACTACAAAGTGATCCAATGAACCATCTTTTGATTGAGAAGGAAAAGGAATGTGTTGCAGAGTTTGTGATGTTGAGTAAAGCAGTGACAAAATACTACTATCAGAGAGCGAAAAGTAATTGGCTTAAGCATGGAGATAGAAACACAAATTTTTCCAAGCCTTGGTGAAACAAAGGAAGTTCAGAAATAGAATCACTTCTATTACCACTGAGGATGGACTTCTTGTGGATCTACCGGGGAAGTGGCCAAGCATATGTGGAATACTATGAGGGGATCTTGGGAACAAAGATGGATAATACTCTTGAGCTCGAGGATGCTGTTATTAAACAGGGATATGTATTGTCTGTGGAGGAACAGCTGCAAATGATCAAGCCATTTAGTAAGGAGGAAGTAAAAAGGGCAATGTTCTCAATTCATAGTGATAAGGCTCCGGGCCTGATGGTTACAACAGCGAGTTTTATAAGAAATCATGGCAGGTTGTGGGAGAGGATGTTACACAAGTGGTGCTGAATTTTTTTCAGACAGGCCATTTACTGAAAACTCTCAGCAATACCTCTATTACATTGATTCCAAAAGTGGAGCAACCCAATTATGCTAAAGATTACAGGCCTATATCGTGTTGTAATACAATTTATAAGTGCATTTCCAAGCTTATTAGTTCGAGTCTCAGACCAATATTGCCAAAGCTTGTGCAAGACAATCAAGGAGCCTTTGTTCCGGGTAGATCTATTGCACATAATATCTTACTAACACGAGAACTTCTGAGGCTGTACAGCAGGAAAGTGGTATCCCCCAGGTGCTTGATGAAAGTCGATTTAAGGAAGGCCTATGATATGCTTGAATGGAGCTTCATCATCAAGCTGCTACAGAAGTTGAAATTCCTGTGATAGTGGTGAACTGGATTGAGAGCTGTATAACGCAGCTCTCGTACCAGATTAGTATTAATGGGAACTTGGAAGGTAACACATAAAAGGGGCAAAGGGATTAAGGCAAGGGGATCCAATGTCTCCTCTCCTTTTTGTCTTGGCAATGGAGTATCTAACTAGGAAGTTCAAGCTTATGGCTACTAGTAACAGATTCCGATTCCATCCCTTATGCAAACAGTTTGGTATTGTTAACCTAAGTTTTGCAGATGACCTTATTGTTTTGTGCAAGGCTAAGAAGGAGTCTGTGGAACTCATTCATGAGAGCTTGAAACAGTTTCACCTCACAACTGGGCTTGAAGCTAATACTGCAAAGTCTCAAATCTACATCGCGGGAGTCTCTGAAAATACTAAGAAGAGCCTTACAGATATCACAGGATTTGCAGCTGGGAGGTTCCCTATGAGATATCTAGGAGTGCCCATTTCGCCCAAAAAGTGGAGAAGGTGGATTGCCAGGAGTTGGTGGATAAGGTTGCGAAAAGAATTCAATGTTGGACCACCAGACATTTATCTTATGCTGGAAGAGTATGTCTTATTAACTCGGTTCTGTTATCACTCCATGGATACTGGGGTTCCATGTTCATCCTACCTAGATATGTGGTTAATGCTGTGGATCAAAAATGTAGGGAGTTTTTATGGGGGAGAAATGACAGGGTAATGTGAACTCATTAGTTGGGATCTGGTTTGTTGTAGAAAGAGCTGTGGGGGTTGAGTATTAGAAACTGTGGGATTGGAACTATGCAAGTGTAGGTAGACTTATGTGGGATATTGCGGGCATGAAGGACTGCCTCTGGATTCGTTGGGTGGATGGTGTGTATCTACGGGGGGATGATTTCTGGTCATATGAGGTACCAGCAGATTGTAGTTGGGCTTGGAGGAGATTAAATAAGATAAAGGAGCTATTTAAGTCGGGAATGGAGCAGGGGAAATGGTTAGTTAATAAAAGTGGCATTTTTACTACCACATCAGCTTATAATTGGCTGAGAGCTACTAAGGAAGTGAAATTAGAGATTGCGGAAGCTATTTGGATCGGTGGAATATTCCTAAGCACTCGATTGTGCTATGGCTTATGGTGCAGGGGAAGCTCTTAACGAGGGAGAGGATAAAAAAGCTGGGGAATGGTAGTTCCTGATATGACCTGCTTGCTGTGTATGCAGGGGGAGGAAACCAGCAAACATATATACCTGGAATGTGAGTTCAGCAACTTGGTGAGAGAAGGGGTGCAAGTTTGGATCAATATGCGCATACCAAGGGAGATGGAAGCATTAAGAGCAGGCTTAAGAACCTGGGCAAGAGGAGAAGCAGAGTATGTAAATGGAGAATTATGATTATAGCTGCAATGGTATATTGCTTATGGATGGAAAGAAATAGAAGACTCCATGGGGAGCTTGCAAGAACTGTAGAAGGGGTGCTGCAGATGATAAAGGAGGCGGTTCGAGCGCACATCAAAGCATTGAATCCATGTGCGGCGAGAAGAGGTGAGGAGGAATTTCTTCAGAATTGTAGTGGAGATTCATGGGGGTTGATTGATTTGTGCATTCACGATTGGATAGATAGGGAGTGATGTATAGAACCTTGATTGGTGGTAATGATAACTTTCATACCCAAAAAAAAAAAATGAGTAAATTTTAAATACTTTTTAGTTCAAATTTTTAAACTGAATTGTAATATATTATCTATATTTGCGAAATATTATATTTGCGACATGGAAGAATTTTTTCATGGAAATTGTCGTCGCTGAGTTTTGCAATCATGTTTTTCTGTTGCATATTTGGGTTGGACTTATCGTAGCAAAATACGGCTGCTAATTTTGCGATGGAGTCCGCTTGTTGACGATGGTTACGCCGCAGCACATTTTTTGTAGTGCTTTTATGAATAGCAAAGAACCTGTGTCGGCGCGTTATCTTGCGCTGTCTTTGGCTATCGGGTGTTGGTGGAGACAATTTTTTCTGACAATAGACAGCTAGCTTAGCTAGGACAACATCCTAATATTTTCCAACTACGTGATTTAAATTTTGTATATGAAATTTAATTAGTTTGATTACGAGTATAGTTTCGTTTTCTTATAACACAGATGATCTGAGTTCGAAACAAAATAGACGATTCTTCATTGAAATGTAATCTAACTCTACTCGACTATATCCTAGCAATCTTTCAATTCTCACCATTGTTTATTCTGTAAGAAGTTTCATATCGTGTCAACTACATCAAAAATTACAAAATACCGAGACTAAAATAAAAGGTCAGTTAAAAAAATTACATATAGGAAAAAGGAAACCGTCAGAAATTTAAGAGAGAGGAAAAAAGAGAAGAAACCAGGAATATTATTACATCCTCGTCTTCTCTCTTGGATCTCTTTCTTCAAGAGAGATTTCCATTTGCATGTTATATTAATAACAAAATTTATTACATTAGAAAATGGAAAAGTTTAGAAGAGCATATGGTGCTCTCAAGGATTCAACCAAGTTTGGCCTAGCCAAGGTCAATAGTGACTTCAAGGTTTGTGACACAATTGATAAAATAATCATTCCTCTGATCGGCAATATATTGGATTAATAGGATTTCCCATACATGTTTTCTGGGTGCACGGGCTAAATTCCTTTTAACGTACGTATTTTTGGAATTCTGTGATTTTTCTTAATCATTACAAGGATTTGGACATTGCGATAGTCAAGGCCACCAACATGTTGAAGCTCCTCCGAAAGAACGACATGTTCGCAGTGAGTTCTTGTTTTAATCTTTGTAATAATTCCAATTCTATCATTTATCAGCATGCACACGTATTATATCGTAATAGGAGATCTACAAGAATCTTAATGATTTGGTTTTGTAGAAATATTTCTAGCGATTTCTATATCCCGTCCAAGAGCAGATGTCGGCTATTGCATTCATGCGTTATCGAGAAGGCTGTCGAAGACACGAAATTGGATCGTAAGCTCTCTCTTACATGTTATGATTTTCAAATGGATGTATAATTCTCGGACACGGTTAATGATCTCAAGAATCATTAAAATGACGGAGGCAACAAAAAGTTTTATAGGGTGTTTAGCTAATCATTTGAGCACGTGATTTCAGGTTGCAATAAAGACATTGATCGTAATTCATAGGACATTGCGAGAAGCTGACTCTAGCTTCAGAGAAGAGCTAGTGCACTACACTAGACGCGGAAATTTGTTCCAAATGTCGAATTTCAAGGATGATTCAAGTGCCCTTGGTAAATATAATAATAAAATACTCATTTTTCCCATTGAATTCGATCCCATTTTCTATTGCAGCTTGGGATTGTTCTGCCTGGATCAGAACATATGCACTTTATCTCGAGGAAAGAGTAGAATGTATTCGAAGTTTGAACTTTGACATCGAATCTGACAAAGTGTCATCAAAATCATCGCCTGGAAATCCACTTGCTAAGGTTTCTTCCTTCATTATTATTATGCCCGTCATGTAATAAATAACGACGTGTAAAACGTTGCGATCAGGCCGCCTACTACAGCAAAGCACGGCTATTGAACGACGAAGAACTACTTGAGAGGCTGCCTGCATTGCAACAGCTTCTCTACCGCCTAGTGAGTTGCCAGGTATCAAAATTTAATTAATTATTCGAATTAACGCTATTTTTTTGGTGCTAAGTATGTAACAAAACCAGTCAATAAATTTAATAATTTGCAGCCTGAAGGGCTCGCCTGTCACAACTACCTCGTCCAGTATGCGTTGGCCTTGGTATATATATGTTATATCTATCTCATCATGAATAAGTGTTCGATGAATTTGACTCAGATTGTACTATGCTGTAACTTGAACGACAAAACACAGGTTGTCAAAGAAAGCTTCAAAGTGTACTGTGCTGTTAACGATGGGATCATTAGTCTCGTTGACACGGTATGTATAATATTATAAAGTTTTCTTTTATTTACGATTGAAGATAAAGTTTTTATTTCTCCAACTTGTTCTTTTCTGGTAGTATTTCGAATGCCGAAATACGATGCAGTAAAGGCTCTCGAGATATACAAAAAAGCCAGTCACCAGGTTCATTTAAGTTATATATATCCACGACAATGCATTATTAATTGTACACAATGGATATGTTTTTCCATATAATGAATTAGGTGATGGTTCTTGAATAATTTGTTTTATTTCAGGCAGATTACTTAGCGGACTTTTACAGCTTTTCCGGACTTTAGATCTTGCTCGTACCTTTCAGTTTCCCATATTGAGACAGGTGGTCGAAATCTCAAAATGCATATATATGGATGGATGCATGGTTGTGCTACTGTTTAAAGTGTTAATAATTATGTTTTTGTTGTTTTACTTACGAACTAATCATCAGCCTCCTCCCTCATTTCTTGCAACTATGGAGGAATACATTAAAGAAGCTTCAATTAAAAGACTGGTGGGTGAGATCTTATTGAATCTGATCAATCACAATATATACCTCCCCCTCCTAAATTTCGTGCTCAAGATCTTATTCTTATAATTCCATGCTGAGATTCACCTTGAATTGTTGTAATTATTCATGATAATATTATATAATCAGGAGGGTCGTCAAGAACCGAAAGAAGAGCCAGAAACAGATCCGCATGTACCCGAAAACACAGTAGAAGAAATCGAAACCAAAGAAGAGATAGTTGAGGTACAAGAGAATAATGAGGAAGAGAAACCCTCCTTGCCTGAGATTAAACTAGATCAGGCCCTCAGGCTTGCAATGATCTCCTCGTAAGTTTCCTTTTTTCTTATTTAAAATCCGCCTTTTTTATTTTCAAACGATATTCTCCTCGCGATAAAAGATACAACACTATTTTATCAATCAATGTTAGGGTTTGAACGAAGTGAACTCCCGAGCGATGGAGTTGGAGAAGAGCAATTCGTTGGCACTAGCAATCGTTCAACTAGGTCGGATAGGACGTTATAATGTAGATTTAGCTAGCAACACAGCACGCACCGAAAAATCATCAAGTTAATAATATGTGATCGATCTGTCATTATTATTTATTTGTAGGTAATGAGTCGCCCGATGATAACGCCTCCGTCTTATTGGCCAATATCGGAAAAACATCGGGATGGGAATTGGCTTTGGTTACAGCACCAAGCAATACCAATAGGCCACAAGTGGCTGAGCCCAACATGGTATGTATATATATATGTATGTATGGAAGATATCAACAATCTCGTTATTCTTGATGATGGACTCTTGACGACGACTGCATTTAGTTTTTTTGAAAAATCTCATAATATTGTTCTGAGAATTACAGGCCGGAGGCTTCAACAAGCTACTGCTAGACAGCTTATACGAAGACACTACAACACGCAGACAGCTTGAACTCCAAAGGGCTGGCTATGCAACGACGACGACATCATCTACGGCAAATTACGGATTCGACCCGTATATCATTAACCCGTTCATTGGTAATAATTATCACGACCCATTTGCAACGTCAAATGCAATCGCACCACCAACAAACGTCCAAATGGCCCAACAAGAGCAGATGATGACTATGCAATATCAGCCACAGCAATATCAGCAGCAGCAAATGAGTATGATGATGACCTCAAGTGTGGTGCCATATAATCCATATAATAATAATACTAATGCAAATCAATATATCAGCCGCAGCACCAACAATTATTATGGGATATTCGAATCCGTTTGGCTATTCACAGAATGTGATGGGACCAAATGGTGGTGGTAATACAATGCTTTAGCTGTTCCACTCTTTCTCGGGCTCTACTTGTTGCATTTATTTCCTTGCACACTGTATTTCATCGGATAATGTCAGGAGAAGAGTTTACTTGTTGTGTACAGATATTTACCAGTTCTATGTAAATGTATATGCATGACTACAAATGAGTTCGAAAGTCTGGAACTTATGGGTTGAGATCCTCTATTCCACTTTCTGTATTCCACTCCGTATTCCAACGAACGAAAATCGTTACACTTCCCCCCGACAAGTGTTAAAAACACACATAAACATCATTACACCTATGAATTTCATTACAGCAAGTGTTTAAAAACAAAAAAACAACCTCATTATTACGTATTTTTCTATTTTAATATATAATAATGATTGTTTCTACTCCATATTAGAAAAATGCGTAATAATAAGGTTTTTTTTGTTTAAACACTTGTTGTAATGAAATTCATATGTGTAATGATGTTTATGTGTGTTTTAACACTTGTTGGGGGGAGGTGTAACGATTTTCGTTCGTTGGAATACGGAGTGGAATACAGAAGTGGAATAGAGGATCCCAACCCGAACTTTATATGGGAGCTAAAATAACACGCATTGAAATGGAAACTTTACGAGTAGGACATATATATATATCTATTCTGTTATAAGAGTGTGGGAACGGGGTGGCTATAAACTGCCACAGTCTGTCACTTCTTTGCAATTTAGTCCTCTTTGTTAATTAATTACTTTGATAATATTTTATATTACTTTTGTTATTTGTTATACTTATATCCCTACACATTAGTTTTGTTTATACAGTTAAAATTATATTTATAAATTAAACATTGCAAATAATGAATCTCAAATAAGAAGAAACATAAATATAATTATATTCTAATGCTGTGTTTACTTTACCATACGAGAAAACGAAGTATAAAAAAGCTCAAGTTAAAATGTGAGATAATAATCTTGTACATGAATCATTATATCTTATTTAGTTTACAACATAATAAAAAGTTTATCTCCATATTATTTGTAAAGTTACAAAAGTAGCCTTTATTTCATCAATATATAGTTTACAAAATAATTATTCTTATGAATATCGAAAAATATAAGGTATGGATGTCATTTGATCGCCATGAAATAAAGAATAAATTAGTGTTGTTTATTATTTTTATCATATGAACTACATAAATAAAATGATTTTATGATTGGTGGAATAAGAATATTTTAGTCTTTTTGCAATTAATAGGGGTTGACTTACTTATCTAGGCCGGACATGGATGAGTTATAGTGGACTTGATAGATTAGCAACGGGCTGGAATTTTATGTCGGGCTTCATGCAGGTCGACTTTTTCAAACTGAACAAACTGTGTGATAAAAAAGGCTTTATGTGGTCTTCTCCACCAAACTAAACGGACCCTAAAGCACACACACATAGAGTGCGAAAACGTACTAGTATATACAATATGTATTATATACATTGAATCTATACATCAATTTCGCCTGCATGTACCTCTATATACTCAGTTGTTGATCGATCAAATAAAAAAATATAAAGCACTGACACACAGAGACACGTGGGACAACAATCACAATGGAGCAATCATATATATACATCACATCTCCGACAAAAGATTGCTAATGTTCGTAAGCTCTTGGAGTGCAGATGCAATTTTCCCTGGTTGATCAGTAATATTGTACACTAAGTCACGCTCTGGTTTTCCTGTTTGATATTGATTCTGTTGTAGGAAAGAATCAATCACCTGCAAGATTCAGTAATATTAGCAACAAATAGAAATTTTAAAGGGAAAAGTAAGCTGTTCAAAATATGATATCTACACAGCTAGGTAGCTAGATAGAACCTGAATGTATCCGTGCATGGATTGGCCGAGACTCTTCAAGTTAACAATTGAATGTTGATTAACTGTCTCCTCCATACTGAAGGTTTCACTATCGCAAGCTTTCGTGTCTCTGGGAACAACTTTTCTTGCATCTGCTGCTCCATCACCTGCATTCCGACCCAATTTCCACAACCACTGAAACTTACTAGACCTATTTTTCTTTTCGAATGATTTTTGGGATAAATCATTTATTTTTTCGCATTTTGAAGCGCCAGCATTATTATTAGGAGGAGAGAAGAATTCAGAGTTACTCCCACATGAGTATGCATCAATTCCATCTTCGGTCAATGATTTTGATGCAACACTAACACTTTCTGATTCATTTTCGTGATTGCTATTTCCATAAGGGGACTTGGGAAACAGAAGCTGGAAGATTCTTCTCCAAGTATACCAGAAGCAGAATTTAACATCTCATTGTGTGTGTACTGAGGAGCAGTATTTTCATGTGCCGGCTTGGAGGGCTCAAACAGGTGGACGAACTTTCTTCGCATACAGCGTCACTCCATACACTGCTAGTTTTTCGTTCTAGAGAGTCTCGTTCGTTAATCTCAGCAAGATCTTGGTTGCTTTTACCTTCATTACAACCTGTTACTTCATTATCCTTTTCTGATGATCCAAGCCGCTGTTCAAGATCTTCCAACAAATTTCTCTTGATATCAAGTTCTTCAATCTTTAGATTCTTATCACGCTCGTTCAGTGGCGTAGGAGTCGATTCTGTTGTAGACAACCTCAACAGTACCTTTTCTGACCAACCTTCTCTGTCCACAGAACCTCCTTTTTGTTTTTTTCTTGTACTTCGTCTTCCTTGTGTAAGTTTCTCCACTGCTCCTCCCAGTAACAATCGGGCACTACGTGCGAAACTTTTCGTGAGGAATATAAATCAAGAGAGTGACTATGAGCATGCCCTTTTCTAACCATTTTCTCACCACACGAGCTTGGATGGTGAATATTAACTAAGCTCAAGTCATTTGCATCTGCAGCCAAAGCTTGCAAGGATTGTGCTTTCCCCATTAGCGTTGCAAGATTAGCATCATCTGGAAAATTTAACAATCTCTGTAGGCAAGCAGTTCCATTTTCAGTGGCGAGCAGCGAAGATCTCAAGTAAAGTATCATCGAAACTGCAAAAGCTGAGATAAATGCTCCCCTCGAAGAGTTAAGAGCCCCACAGCATGATGACTCTCCATCATCACTACTATCACGATCTTTAACAGATTTCGAATTGTCACACGCAAAACCTTCATCCCAGATAATTAACAGATATTCGAGAGAAAACTCACGTCCGAATAATACCCTAAGCCATCGGAGAGCGAAATACTGCGGCTCAACGCCAAGCTCAACAAGGTGGGAATGAAGAGAAGAATCGACTAATGAAAGCAAGTGATACAATGTAGCTGAAGCTTCGATCACTGGAAGGAATCCACTGGTCGAACGGGAATGTGTGAAGAACTCTACCATTGAAACTGAACCACCCGAGCCACCGCTCATTAGAGCATCAAACATAGAGTAAGCATCATGTTCCATGAATTTCTCGGACATAACTGCACCGAGTTCTCCTTCTGCTCCATAGGAATCGCTTAATGAGATGATCATTTGTGCTTGTGGATCCAATTCGCTTGGTTTGCTAGCTTGCGAATTAGAGCCCTTTTTTATTTCTTTCTCCTCACGGTCACCCGACTTTTTTTGAGAACTAAAGATACGGTTCCCTTCATAGAGGGGAAAGTCATCAAACTTGTCTGCGAATTCGTCATCATGATTTTTTCTTACTTCTGAAAGAAGTTCGACGTCAACATGAAGCACGTACAGTAATGGGGCCAAGAGTTCGTGCATGCCTGTTGTGGAAAATAAGAACATTGCAAGATGAGGTAAACGTCTTTTACAGAGAACTTGCAACTACAGAGAGGTTTACGAATTTAGAAAAAAAAAGGAACAATTCTTTACAGATTGTTGTAACAAAACGACCATTGTAAGGAGATAAAATCTTAAGCAAACAAGAGTCGATTTGGTCGATATATTATTTAATACTAAGCATCATTACATGTAATGTGGATGAAAAAGAAGTATAAAAGAACAAAGATATAGGTCACTTAACAGACCTTGCTTGTAGCCATAATCTGGATGACTAAGGCACCAAAGCAACAATATACGCCTCAACATGCCTTGGCATATACTTGTTTGGAAATAGCTACCTCTTTCAGGATATAAGCGTGAAAGATCTTGATTGAGCACTCTCTCTAGCTCAGCATTTCTAAAGAAACGGCTCCACATGCTATCTGCAACACAGAAGTTCATAATCGAAAAAATATGCTGAAAAAAAATAATACCGACTTTGAGATCACCATGAGTTGAAATGAACATTTAAGATACTGAACAGATCCAAGATCTTAGAAATGTATATGAACTACAAATGTATCTCAAGGGTCTTAACGGGTTTCGATGTAAAAAGGCGATACATATATGGTACCTGGATTTTGCGACAATGGATTGTCCATAACAAGATCGAGAGAAACACTTGTACTTTCTTTGGACATATGAGGATCAACCAAGAGTTGCCTTCTCAGAGTAGCATACCTGTGTAATATTATTTTACAACAAGATTTACGCCATACACATAGTAATATTACACAATGAAGGGTACGACATGCAAAATTTCAAATGGTACCCATAACTGCAGTGTCAGGATGAACTAAGACGAATATTTAAAACTCTTTCAATTCTCAACCAATTACGTCCTACATTACAAGAGAAACAAAGACACACTGATGGAAGTATGGCATCTTAGAAAGATTAACTTACCTAATTAGGCTCAAATAACTACCATACAACGACATTCAACCAAAATAAAGACAAGCTTATATGATCAGAGAATTGTCCAAACATTCTTCCGAATAGGATGTCATTAAAGCCCAAAGAACAAACAAATACACTAAAATTATATACGTGTGTGCGTGCAATTTAGATAGTATAGAAACAAATCCAAAGCTCTATGAATCTGCGTTCTAAAAAGAGAAGATATTATATCTTGTTCACCTTCTCCTTGAATTGGCAGTTACTCTGCGGAAATCGGCAATTGAGGCTGAAGAAGTAAATGGCAGAATACCCAGATCTATTCTCCATCGAATACCTCTAAGATCATCAAAAGGACGCGAAAATTCAGGTGATGCCGTCGTTTCAGGAATTGTAGCTTCCTTTGCAACATGTGAGAAATTATTATCCATTTCTAATTTTTTATGTCAATCCAGAATTCTCAAACAGCGACCCAAGTCGTAAAATCCAATCGTTATGATCGTGTCGTTCCAATTAGCGGTGTTCATTTGAAAAACTATAACCAAACCGAAACCGAACCGTCCGATCAACAATTCAGTTTCCGGTTAACTGGAGGCCAATGGTTACGAACCGTGACCGTATCGTCATTTATAACGGTTTGGTTACGGTTATCCATTTCACTTACGAAACCGATATAACGTCTTTCATATAATAATTAAAGATATGATTTTTGTTTCTTATTATAGTAACCGTGGTAATTTATTTACCATTTTTTTATTATTTATTTATTTTTATGTTTTCAACGATCACAAAATTAACGTTGAAACACTTGAGTGAATATGAAATTATAACTGGATCTTCATATGGAAATGTCTACGACAAGTGCCCGTTTCAAAATCGAAGAATAAGCAATAATTGTAGTATTCTTTTAATATTTAAGCCTTGGACGTGCGAAATAAAATTTTTCGGGTTCCCTTTTGCCTCGTACCACTCGGGTGAGAACTTGATAATAAAGTGTTAGAAGGATGCTCCGTGATTATTGAAAGTAGGAATTTGAGCATCGACCTAATGGTAATCTCGATGAACGACTCCGACGTTATCTTCGAGATGGATTGACTTTCAAGATATGGAGCCATCATCGATTCCAATAGAAAGGTTGTTAAATTCCAATTGGCCGAAGAAGAGGTGTTCACTTTTTCGGGTAAGACGAATCATAATGATATTCCTCGAAACTCTGCTCTAAAGTCTCAACGACTTTTGAGGTATGTTGTGAGTCTTTTCTTGTATACGCGGTGAAGGCAGGGGAATTACCTCAGTCAGAAGTGTCTTCAGAGGGCGACGGAGAATTCGACAAGGCGAGCCCATCTCACCTACATGTTACTTTGGTGATGGAGCACGGCATTATCGAGGAATAGATTCGTCATAGCGGCTGGTTCCGATTTCACTGGAGATGTGACCCTATGGCGCTATTCATGCTCACTTTCGCCGACGATATGCTCTTATTCTCGCATGCGGACGTATCTTCGATTAGCATGTTTAAGGACAACCTGGATCTTTTTGCTGTCTTATCAGGGTTACGGGCCAATATCAATAAAAGCGAGATGTTCATTTTCAAGAAGGCCGAGCTATTGAAGGGCAATACTCGATATCATGGGATTTCCGACGGGTTCACTGCCGGTGCGCTATCTCAGGATACCATTGATCACGTCGAGATTGACGATTGCGGACTGTGACCCGCCTCCACGTTCCATTGATCGGCGACTGGGCCCATGGACTAATTTATCACTATCCTACGCCGGTAGGGTACAACTGATCAAATATGCCAACATGTGGTATAAGTACTAAAAACCTAACACATTGTTATGGTGCTTGCTTGTGAAATTTAATAGAACGATTTTTAGAGAGAAGTAGCCAACCTCCCTCAAGAACCTCATGCACACCCCAAGACATTTCAATTCTTCCCATCTTTAATCATGGTAAACTCTTTAAATCTATGTTCAGTTTGATATACTAGAATATATATGGTGGCTCCCCATGCTGACGTGTCAGCTCATGAGAGCCGGAATTCTACTTTTATATAATATATATATATTTGGGGTGAGGTGTGACTACAAACTACTATTTTGTTCTGTCAAGTTATTTATAATTTCACCTATATATATATTTATAATTTAATTAACTGAATAATTATCATATGTTTTTTTAAACTTTTTATTATTGTACTACCCCTACACATTCTCTCTCCACCTATATATTTAAAAATTATATTTCATCTATTAAATATTAAAATTTATATATCTCAAAATTAAAAGAGACATTAAGTATAATTATATTTAAGAATGCAGAATGTACAAATAAAAACTAGTATATAAATATATCGACCAGCAAAATGTAATAGTTTTGTGGCGGTAGTGTATTTTGTATGGCCACGTTTAGTTGTTCATATAAGAACATGATAGATAAATTTATCACAAGATTATTATCTTTTCATTGTCGAAAATCTATGTTCACTTTGTAAGTTTGACAAAAATGTATTTATAATTATCTGGTTCGGCAACACATCAAAATTTTATCTCATGTATTATTTGGAAATTTAAGAAAGTAGCCTTATCATATCAATTCGTAGTTTTTTAAAAAATAACTATTTCTTATGAACATAAAACAATATAAGATATGCATGTCATCTTAATCACCATAAATAAGGAATAAATTCGTGTTGTTTATTTAATTTTATCATAAATCATATGATATAACTTTATAATTGGAGGAATGGGATATTTTGGTCATTTAGCTAATAATATTGGTTGAATAAATAATATCAGGCCAAACCCACAAATTATTTATCCTCTAAATTATAATACCAGGGCTTTAATTGTAGTTGGCTTAAAAAAATGATTTGTTGGTAAGCGAACAGTATTATATTACTACCTCCGTCCCAAACGATTTTGGACATTTGGGATATGGCACGGTTTTTAAGAAATTGAATATTTTAATAATATAGTACCATAAAAGGTGAAAAAGTGTATATTTTGACACGTCTTTTAAGAATATTTAATAGTATTATATTGATTGTTTGTGGTAATTTTTTGCTATAAAGGAAATGTCCAAATCGATTTGTGACGCCCGATATAATAAAATGTCCAAAACGGTTTGGGACTGAGGAAGTCGGATAAGCCGAGCCTCTAT
Organism: Craterostigma plantagineum; assembly: GCA_027422505.1. NCBI lineage: Eukaryota > Viridiplantae > Streptophyta > Magnoliopsida > Lamiales > Linderniaceae > Craterostigma > Craterostigma plantagineum. The sequence goes on from JAPQWV010003425.1 coordinate 39,840, forward strand.
CTTGTGCCAAGTAAGCGGGGCCTATACATATATCAGTACAGTACATGAGTTCAGTAGTGCATATGCTACGTATTTTATTTTTACTTTCGAGTTTATCATCGGAGCGTTTAAGTCCCGTGTTAGCAGTACCGTTCCTTTCTCCTTTATCTTTTTCATCAGACATCGTTTGAGCTTCACCACTTGCTACTATCGTGCAATAGGACAAAAGAAAAAAAAGCGAAGTTGTTTTGAAGGTATGCTAGGTAATTCTCTTTTTGCTAATGCGCCTTTCTTGATTGATTACACCTGTATTTTTCTGTGACTTATTACGATATGCTTGCAGTAGTTTTATTCATCTCTCTGGGATGCTGGTTTTGTTTTTCATTGACCCTACCTGCTCGGCTTTCAATTTCTTGTCGTTGATTTCAAGTTATTTCGATTGTTCTTGTTCAGTTTCTGGACTCGGCGTAAATAGAATCTAGTGGTCGCCCTAAGAATCAGAGGCAGTAGGCCTGAATTTAAAGGGGAGCTGAAAGATTAAACGAATTGGGTATTATTTCTTTAAACAGTGAGGTTTCTAACACAGTGGAATGTGATGGATCAAAACCGCAATGATCTGGGTAAATCTGCATCTGGTGTGAAATTTCCTTTTGTCTGAACCCTAATATGATCGAGATTTACGAGTAACGGACAATAAGTATATCGACGTGAGCAATACAAATGGCATCAGAAAATCTGACTCCCATGAAGAACTTGATTTTAGCGATGAGATTCTTAGCTATATAAACCACATACTCATGGAAGAAGAAGTGGAAGACAAAGCTTGTATGTTCCAAGAATCTGCAGCTCTTCAAGCTGCCGAAAAATCATTCTACGACGTCCTCATTGAGACAAAAAGTCCTCCTGCCATTGCTCCTCATTACATCCCATGTGAATTGACATGTAATAAGTCTGGTGGTCCTAACAGCTGTGCTGCTGATGTTGTTAGTGCGATCCCGTCCTATAGCTCATCATCAAGCAGCGTCAGCAGTGGTGGTACAGTAGTTGATGGCCCGATGGGTTCACCAGTGAGTACGCTCAAAGCAGTGCCAATATATTCAGTGACAGTCACTCGGTATTCAGTTTACAAGGGATTCGAAGAAGCTAGCAAGTTTCTTCCCAATGGTACATTCGGTTCTTTTGTGGATCTGAGCAGCAATGGATCTTCAGGTATAACAGTATCACTGTCGACAGAAGATTAGTAATAAAAAGTCTCATTACCTAGAGGATTCACAAGAGGGAAGCAGACGCAAGCAATCGGCAACTTACAACTATTCCACAGTCAGCCCCGACATGTTCGATAAGGTCCTCTTGTGCAGCAGAGGCAAGAACGAGTCGGAACTTAGGATACAACTTACGAAGAAAGCTACGCAGACCGAACCGCCCGCTGACGCCAAGAAAACACGCGGTGGTAAGAAGAAGAACGTCGTGGACATGAGGACCTTTTGACGCTTTGTGCCAGCCGTTGCATCAGATGACCGTAAGACTGCGAATGAGTTCCTTAAACAGATAAGCAGAATTCGTCTCTACGGGCGACGCAATGCAGAGGCTCGGGCACTACTTTGCCTCGGGGCTCGAGGCCCGAATGGCCGGTTCGACCACCGAGGTCTACAGGTCCTCATCAACCTCCCAACCTCCGGCCGCCGACATACTCAAGGCCTACCACATATACCTAGCGATGTGCCCTTCCGAAAGATCTCCAACTTCTTTGCAAACCGCACGATTATGAACGTGGCCCAAAAAGGCCCATTCGCTCCATGTGGTGGACTTTGGCATCTTCTACGGATTTCAGTGGCCCGTGTTCCTGCAGCACCTCTCCACCAGGCCCGGCGGCCCCCAAGGCTACGCATCACTGGGATTGACCTCCCTTGCCC
>JAPQWV010003426.1:0-41690 GCA_027422505.1 Craterostigma plantagineum
CCCCGTTGTCCGTCCAGAGCTCATCTCTTCCGACCCTCGGATCGGGAGCTTTTTCTCCCTTGTGGAGCCCTCAGTCCCATGAAGATAAAACACAGAAGTTGAAGGCCTAAGAAAGTGAAGGGCATCGTAGTTAGCTTAATAGCCTTTTCTTTTATAGGTTTTTTAGTTCTTGGTGTTAGATAATTGATTTTGTTTTCTTCCAATTTTTGTCATTTGTGGACCCTTTTTTCCCATGTGGGTGTGTTGTGCTCCCTTTTTGGGTTTTTCTTTCCTCTTTTGAGGACTTGTTTACGTTTGGCGCAATGCGACCAAATGGCTCTATGTGCTGTTTAGCACGTTTGTACTTTTGTTTTTACTGGCAAGCTATCGACTGAAAAAAAATTGTTTTATTTTTCTATCTTTATATTAATTGAAAATATGAAAGTTTACACTTAAATATTCCAAATATAAAAAATGTCAGAACAGTCCCTGTTAGAATTTTTTATATGTAGGTAGCGAGTAGAATAAATATTTACACATAGGACTTGATTGGTAAGATATATAATATAAGAAATTTAGCTGTCATATGAAAACGTATTGTGGTACACAATACATTGAAAAAAGGTACATAGTGCTTAGAGAGATATCACATAGCATATTTAGAAATTATGACTGCACAAACACATAATATGGTAAATATAATCGTAAAAGATATGTAAACAATGAAAAATGTACTATCTGTTGGGGAGCCCCGGGTGTCCCGAGATCGAATCTCGGACGCATAAGAAGTTCAAAATTTTTCCCGATCCCCGTAAGGAGCCCCGGATCGCTCAGTTTGTAAAAAATATGCATGACACGTAATAAGGGGTTTCGAAGCTTACCCTCATCGCGAGGATCCGAAGCTCTTGCTTTGTCGTCCCGGTTGTCGTAGTCCGCGCCGAGCAACGTCGTGACCTCTTCGAGCTCCAACGTCTTGGCAAGATCGTCACGCCGACCCCGGGACCTATCCAAATTCCACCTCCTTCCAATGGCTACAAAGGAGGGGAAGATGTTTTATAAAAGATGTTTTTGTGTTTTCTATTTGTGTGTTTGATTTACTTAAAACTCAAACACACTTAAATTTTTCTCAAAGAACAAAATCATATGCTCTCAACTCTCTATAAACTCAAAGTAGAGTGAGAAATAAGCTAAGAACCATAAGCCACGAAATAATACAAGTCCTCAACTTAAATCCATTTTTCAACCATGAAAATGACTTTAATTTGATAAAATTGAATTATGTCCTACATGACTCAATTTTGTTTAAAATTCCCTTGTTTTTAAAGCATCAAATGACTGATATTGTTCCACAAATCTAGCAAAAAAATAATGGACGAATTTGGACTTGATTTGGACAAGTTTTGACCAAAAACTGTCGGTTCACGGCCTTGACTGATGCCTTCACGGCTTGGGTCAAGTCCGTCCCGGCCGTGACACCAGGGCACAAAATGAGCTCACTGCTGTGCTTCACGGCCGTGACACTTTCGGCAAGTTAGCGGTAATTTCGTGTTTCACCAGATCAAGGGATAAACAATGTCCGATTGACCTGAAATTTTTAACCACAGAAAGCAGACTCACCAATCTTGATTCTGACCAAAGGGATTCTCAATCCGAAGTCGCGATTGGGAGATATACGGATTTCTAAATCCTTTGCTACTTTCAGGCGGGCTTCACAACCGTCACGAGGCTCGTGGTTGTGAACCCTATCTACGCTTTCATTCTTAATTATCTCGTTTCGGGAATCTAAGCCCATGTAAATATAGTTTCTAAAACTTTTTTTGACATTTTATTACGTCTCGAAGCTCGTTAAATAAAAAACCATCTCGCTTTATCAGATACTGTCTCTCGTGATCCTTTTTAAGCGAAACGCTCTTGGTTCGTCTCAACCCGGCATGGGAGGAATCCGAGAATTCGGTAAGCACCTAGCCAATCCCGTGTACCGAATAGATCCCGTGTTGAGTACGATCTTCGATCTACGGACCGACTATAGATTATCGTCGTACATATAGACCCTTCACTTATGTCTCGATCGAGTGAGAGCCATGGTAATGTGAAACTCACTAACCCGACACTATGTCTAATTCGGGACGACGAAATTACTATACTACACTCCACGTCCCACGTGAGTTAGTTTTTATAGTTTGCAAAGATTCCGTAATTCCTCGTCCCCGAATATGCATAAGACATATACCTCGATTACTTGCGAGGTTGTGAATCCCTCACGACTGTCAATGCCCAGCAGTTGCACTTCGTTGTAAAACTGCATGTCGCCACTACTGACCCATGTTCAACTCGAACAAGGCGGACCTAGCAAACTAGTGACAAGTCAGGACCCCGAAGCCAACTCTGTCAATGACACTTCGGTCTAAGTAGTTAGCCAATCGATCGATCATTACACATCAGCGAGTAGTTAGCCATGTGATCGTCGATTACGAGTCGTGTCCAAATATAAGTTAATCCCCGATTCAACTCATATCAATCAATGTAATGACCTCCCACTTCCCAAGTGAATGGTTGGCACAATCATTTAGAGTCGTCAACAAATAAGTCATGATTGACATTCAGTCACCCTACTGAGTTTAAGAGTTATGGACTAGTTTAATATCCGAGAATAATAGCTCACCGGTGCACCCCCTCTCATCCATGAGAATCGGTGACTAAACTTATATATATGAGATTTATCTATTTACCGTCACACTGGATCACTGATGCCTAGTAACCGGATAATAATATGCCTTTTGTAAATTCCATAAATAAATATTTGAATACAATATCCAAATATTAAGTGTGAATAATAGGTTCATGTTTATGCCCTATTCATTACATCACCGAATGGCATTCCGAGGGCATATTCCCAACACTATCAACCAAGGGATAGTTATCTGTAATACTTTATTTTACTAGATACATATATATAAATTTATCTGACATTGGGACTGAACATTTTTTTTCGGTATTTAAGTGATACACCTATATGAATATAACTAACGTCATATCGCAATTATTTATTAATATAACATATATGCATTTTCGATTTTTTTATTGAATAAAAATATTATACTTAGATATATATTGAATTATACTATTTTAACTATATAGCGAATTACAATCTATTATCTTTATTATATATTGATTCATTTAAATTCGAATATTAAATTTTCGAATCGAACAAAATTCATTTGCAACCGTGAGGTCGACTGCGAGCAGTTCTGAGGCGCGCGAAGCTCGTTCGAAGGTCGATTAGTGCTCATTTGGAAGAGGGAGAGGTTCACAGTCATGAAGGTCCATGTACGAGGCCTTGAAGAGCAAGGTGTAAAAATCGAGCGCCGATTGTGAAGGTCCATGTACAAGGCCTTGAAGCGCAAGGTAGAGATCCAGATTGTGTCGGACCGTCAAGGTTGGTTCGAGGCCGTGAAGCGTGACAGAGTTCTGGAAAGCAGTTATAGTCGGTTTGGGAACCTTCTCTAGTAGGTCAAATTAGCTCGACTTTTGTACTGGGAAAATAGAGAAGAAGCTTTGTAGTTGTTGTAATCTTCAGTTAGTTTGAAATAAAACCGAAATATTGATCCGTGAACGTAGACTCAAAAGCAAATTGAAACACATTAAAGTCATGTTTTTCTGCGATTCTTTCTCTATTCGAGGCGTTACGTATACAAATCGATCCTTCAACACGATAATGACCCAACACTCGTAACCTTATCGAAAGGCAAATGTCCCAGTCGCATCTCAACAAAACTATTTAATTTGTATAAATAAAAATGCGTTTGGTTTAATGAATTCGTAATAACCCACTTGAAAGATGATCCACATATCGAAGACATCAACATGTTATAAACTAACATTAAAATTGTAAACCGTGAACCAAATAATTTAGTTCTATGTGGATGCTGAAATATATAATAATAATAATAATAATAATAATAATAATAATAATAATAATGGTAAGCAATGAATTTATCTTCTATTTTATAAAGGATGGCGCCTTATAGTAAGCGCTCTCAAATTGATTGGTGTGACATTCATTAAATTACTATTCTACACTTAATTTTAATTTATCCTGATTACATCCTCTAAAATCATTTTTATATTCTTAAAAATAATAGAAAATTAAACTTTGTATTATAACTTATATATGAAAATTAAGTTAAAATATAAGTAAATATTGTATATTTATATAACATGAAACATACCCTGTTTTGAATCAAGATTTCAAAATAATAATTTACGGAAAAGTATTAGCAAATCCATCATCAAATAAAAGTCCATGGTCAACCTTTTTGTGTGGCCATCATAATGGATATATAAAAAGGGGGCTTTTACAATTCAGGCCCTCTTTAAGTTTTGAAAATAGTTCATTCAGGCCCTGTCAGTAGGAATTTCGTTATTAAGGCCCAATATCTTTCAGTTTTAGAGAAAATGACCAAATACATGATCTTACCAAAACCCCTACAAAGTTGTATAATAAGTGGTATCCAGAACCAGCTGTTACCATCGTTACCATATTAATAAGTAAATAAATATTCTTTTGATGATAAAAAAACTCGCAGATCTTTCGAACGATCATCGGAAACGAAACGCGATCTATCCCATAGGGTTTATTCGATTCAGGTCTCAAAATGTTCGATTTTACGGTATATTTTTCGAACTCTTTTGACACAAATAATAAAAACACGATGAAATCGAATCTCGATTCGGTCAAAATTGAAGATATTTTGTACAAATTCGAGAGACCCATAACCTGAACAAATCTTTGAAACACAGTATTGCTCTATTGTTCGTCGCTCATGGTTTGCCTAAATTTAAAATCGTCGTATTGTTGGCTAAACATGTGTTCCCAAAACGTGGTATGGATCGTCATGCATCTGTCACCATGAAACAATTAACTGGTATTTGTGAGCTGGCATATGGTATATATACTGATTTAAAGGTATTTGTAAGCTGGATTTGGTACCAATGTCAATTATCTGGTATCATTACAACAGTGGAAATTCGATTGAAATAATCGATCGTATATATTATTTCCATCTGCACGAGCACACGTCTTGCACCAAACCAAGTTGGGTGTGTCCTAGACGGTTTATCATGTTATTCAGGTCTCGAATGTTCGATTTTTACTGGTAAATTTTCGAATTCTATTGACGCAAATAATTAAAACACGTGAAAATCAAATCCCGATTCAGTCGAAATTGAAGATATTTTGTACAAATTCGAGAGACCCATATCCTGAACAAATCACTGAAGCAAAGTACTGGCTCTATCGTTCGTCGCTCATGGTTTGCTGAAATGTAAAATCGCCGGATTGTTGCCTAAACAACTGTTCCCAAAACATGGTATGGATTGTCAGGCATCAGTCACCGTAATACAGTTAACTGGTATTGGTAAGCTGGCATATGGTGTATATACTGATTAAAAGGTTCGAGTAAGCTGGATTTGATACCCTTTGCCAAATATCAGTATCACCGTAAAAATGGAAACTTGATCGAAACAATCGATCGTATATATATTTCCATCTGCACGACCTGCTTCAAACCAAGTTTGGTATGTCCTAGACGGTTTATCATGTTATTCATGTCTCGAATGTTCAATTTTACGGGTAATTTTCTCGAATTCTTTTGACGCAAATAATTAAAACACGGTGAAAATGGAATCCTGATTCGATCGAAATTGAAGATATTTCATGCAAATTCGAGAGACCCATATCCTGACAAGTCGTTGAAGCACAATACTGGCTCTATTGTTTGTCACTCATGGTTGCCAAAATTTAAGTACAATCGCTGGATTTGCCTAAGTTATTATTGTTATTCTCTGTGTAACTTATGTTGTCCACTTTAGGCGGGATTTTAATAATTTAGGCGGAATCTCAATAATTTAGGCGGGAATTGCATTATCCGGAATGTTCTATATTGCTAAGGGATATTACCACATTACTCGCCAATAATATCGAATCTTCGATATAAAACAACACAAATCCAATTTTTAACACTATTGTAGATATTGATACTACATAACAGGTTTTTTCATACCACCTTACTAATATCATTAATTTCGCTCACAAATCTGGGTTTGAGGTCTCGAATTTTGAGTTTATGGTCTATTAAATGTTGTTCGTGCTTTATTGTTGAACTTTGAATACGTTGTGATGGAATTCATAACGTTATATCTCATCAAAAGAGATACTAGTATATTTGTGAAAGAAGAGCTATGTGTTTACATGACTTTTGATCTCAACTTTTACATATTGATATCAACATTCGCATAACATGTCTTTAAGGGAATTTTGTTTGTTAGCAAAATCACATACTTACATGACATAAATCTTATACATTCGGGAAAAAGTGAATTTACGAACAAAATAAGTCTAATAAATGATGTTATACTGAAAACCGTATTATGTGGTATCTGTACAAACAATGTGTCATAAATTCGGTTGGTATCGTTTCTTTATATCAGACATCTGGTATTGTTTGCATGTAATGTGGTGATATTCTAAAATATTTCATTAATTACACTCACAAATCCATTTTTCTTCGATTGTTTAGTTTGAGGTCTCGAATTTTGAGTTTATGGTCTATTAATGTTGTCCGTGCTTTAATGTTGAACTTTGAATACGTTTGCGATGGAATTCACAACGGTATTTCTCATCACAAGAGATACTAGTATATTGTGTGAAAGAAAAGCTATATGTTTACATGACTTTTGATCTCAACTTTCACATATTGATATCAACATTCGCAAACGTGTCTTTTAATGAAATTTTGTGATTTATATTCATCATATCACCTATTTCCATGAATTTCAATCTTATACTTCTCAACGAAATTAATTTACGAACGAAATTAATCAAAATAGTAATGTGGTATCGATTAGCTATTTTGTGGTTCTCGTAGCTACAAATCTGGTATAATCTTTGTTTATATTGTTATTGTTTATCAGACATGTGGTATTATTTGCAGGCAATGTGGTAATATTAAGTTATTGTACTGTTAAAATATCTGACAATCTAAAACCTTCTAGAATGTTCTTAGTTATGTGTTACCCAGAATGCGTGAATTGTTATCCAGAATAAATGAAGTGTTACAACCAACTTTTTAATTGAAAAAAGTTCCAATATTTCGCATCAAAATTTGTCGTTATTCCGTGACTAGCATCGATAATTATTGTCGATTCTACGACTCACGCCCGAATTGGTGTGAATCCACATTATTCGAGCATAAATTCGAGATTTCACTAGTTTTTTTTACCAAATTTTCGAATTGGGTTTGAGACACTATTCCAACATAACATCGAAAATTTTCCTTGTTTAAGAGGACCCATGAAAATTGAGATCTGTTTTTAACTTTTTCGATTACTAACGTTGAAGATTTCTTCAATTTCAGGGAGTTTTGGGTAGCATACGAATTTTTTATATTTCTCTTGACACCTTAGTCCGTACCAGTTAGATGTAGTAATTATAGGAAACAAACCGTTATTGTTTTATTTTATTATTTGTTATATATGAGGCAAGACTTGTTACCATTTATTTAGTAATCTGTTACAATTTTTTAAGGTAGAGTTTTGGAACTTGCAGAAAATGGTATCCAGATAAAGTGATGTGTTACTAAAATTAAAAATGTTCCCATCTTAGCTCGCAACAAATTTCGTTGTTATTTCATGTCGAGTACTAAGACTCACATCCGAATTGGTGTGAATACTCACTATTCGAGCATAAAAGCCGAGATTTCACTCGTTTTTTTACCAGAACTTTCAAATTCGAGCATAAAAGCCGAGATTCACTCAAACCCACATCCGAATTGGTGTGAATCCACATTATTCAAGCACAAAAGTCAAAATTTCACTCATGTTTGTAGCAAAATTTTCAAATTTAGTTTGAAGCATTATTCCAACATAACATCGAAAATTTTCGTTGGTTACAAGGACCCATGAGAAATTGAGCTCGACCTTACCTTTTTTGCTCAATAACATCGAAGATTTCAGAGATTTCAGGACGTTTTGGGTGTTGGAAGAATCGAAAATGCACCAAAAACTAGAACGTGAGGGATGATGGCATATATTTGTAATTTTTTGCAACAGTCGAGGGCAAAACGGTCTTTTTAGCACAAATGAGTCCTTAACTCTAAGCCAAACTCGAAATGGGTCTTTTAAACTGAAATTTAAAGTAATAGGGGCTGGATTCAAATGAAAAATGCTTAAGGGGGCCTCAAACGGAATTAACTCTATATAAAATACATCAAATGATATGTCACTGTTGCCACAAAGCACCATCATGTTGGTTATATTATAACTCCGTAGTCAGTACATGGTTTGAGCAACCTGCCTTTCTTCATATGCATGTGTTTGCATGAAACATTTAAATAAGAGCATTTTAATTATAACAAACCTCAATGAGGACAACTCCATAAAAGCCTTCGAGCTGGTACAGGTGGAGCCAAACCGGGTATATCCCGAATATCTTTGTTATTTGGATTCACAATCTGCACCATCGATATTTCGATTCATTCGATATTACTTACTACCCCTACAGCTTAACGAGCATGTAAGAAGTTGAGAGGTGAATAATAGGTGCGGCTCTAACCTTTACTATAATGATTGCAATTACTCCCACGACGATAAGGAAAGGAGGGCCATGATGCATCGATCTGTAGCAACCTAATTAAGAAGAAGATAGTGTAAGCCAAAATGTATGGCAAAAAAAGAAAAAGAAAGAATTTTTCGGTTATAGTGATTTATTACCTGTCTGCCGATCTCTTTTACCAGCTGTGATGCTTTCTTGATTGAGAAGTGGATGGAATCGAGCTCATTAACAATTCGGCTCATTTGTTCAGTCTGAATACATAAACAAATCACAACAATATAAAGATGAATGACATGACAATGATGTCTATCTAAAGGGTTGGAATGAATTACCTGAGCTTTAAGTGCAGCGGCCGTTTCTGTTCCAACATCAACTGTCTCATGGACAACCTAGTACAGAACAAAGAATTTGCAAGCAAGAAAAAGTAAAGCTACACACGGTTTTTTCAGAACAACCTCGATAACAGATTCACTAACCCGACTGGTGAGTTGAGAATCTTAGAGGGCAAGGGCGTCGAGAATGTGTAATACCTTTTTTGCTCTGTCAATGGCTTGATCAGTCTCGTCCATCATGTGATTCCCATGATCCATGAGCTGCTGATTTGTCATGTCTGAATCACATAATTACCCTCCCAAAATCAACATATGATCGTTTTTGCAGAGAAAATCATGTTACTTAAGTAACGTTTATCAACGTATAAATTTCATAATCAAAATCTCTAGGTTGCATTTAACCTGCTGGCTGTTGGAGCAAAAGTAGATGTTTTTTAATACAGATTTAACAAGATGCTGGACATCTTCAAGTTAGTGGATATAAGGAAAATAACCAAAAGGGACAGAGTTGGACGGACTACTTTATTTGATTTACTTATAAGTTCAGACAACATTTTAGATTTCCAATCAATATCAGATTAATTTATAAACAAATACGTAATAGTTCGATGGGAAAAGATTGCTCACCCGAAGCAAGCATTACATTCTCTTCAGCATATCCATCCGATGGGCCCTCAAAGAGTTCCACCCGTTTGCTTTCAAGATTGCTTGCATACCTATGCATCAGAATAAAGAAGCGCTTTTAAATGATCTCCCCAGCTCAGTCAGCTACAACAGCGAAGAATAATGAAAAACATATATTAGCTAACTAAATCTGGCCTGCGCAAAAAATTTACTCTTTACTTTTATCGAAGAGATACATCCTACATAGAAACAGCCAACAAGCCACGTAATATGAGCATAGAATATATGCACCAGTATAATAATAATCAAGGGACTCACGTTTTCTTGAGGGCGACATAGGAGTTTAACTCTTTTATCTGCACAATAAAGAACAGAAATCTAAGAAAAAGGTACATCGAGGAAGCTTCGTGCTAATACTTAGTATTTAGGCAATTGAAAACTGCAAGAATGAAATCAAACCATTGATTGCTTTTTCTCATTCAGCATCTTGCTTGTGTCGGGATCATTTTTGTACCCCGACTCCTTCAGCTCACGGTCAAACTCTTTTATTAGCCTGGATCAGAGATTAGATATGATCAGCATTATGCTCAATTTTCAAGAATCTATGGCAAATTTGAACGAAATAAAAAGGACAGACTCTTCAAAATGACACGTTTAAACGAAATTGAGAAGGCAAACCAAAGCTGGTTTTGCAACATTTTTAAGGTCTCAACCATCCTTCCATTACCTCCAAGATCAAATCACCTAATTCTGAATTTCTACCCATGATTAATTTTTTAAAATTCGACAAATGTGATGAATGAATAGCACAAAACAATATCAATTCCACAAAATCACTAGTTCCAATCTTGATTACCATTGGCTGCAACTACGAAGAAACGTGGATAAATTTTCTAACATCTCAAGAAAACACATATGCCTCTGAAATAAACGAATGAAACACAAACAGCGTTACCTCTTACATTCGCGCATCTTCTCAGTAAGCTCGTCCAATTGCCTGTTCTGCCTGTTCGAATCCTTAATCTTTTCCAATTTTTGGAATCCATTTCTACGAGGGGAAAACATAGCAATATTAGTTATAATCCAAACAAATACACCTATATAATAAATCAACTTCATTTCATCAATCTGCATCAACATAAACAAAACAATGGCGCACGCAGCTCAATATCCTCATTTTTCTAGATCAATGTACGCCCATTAAATCAATGGGAAAAATGTAAATATATGAATATATAAAGATCATACGAAAGAGCTCGAAAAATGTCGGATATCTGTCCTTCAATCTCCACGAGCTCTTCACTCGCCATTGCCCCGACAAACGAAAACCTCAGCAGCCTCGAATCCGAGCTAAAGGGTCATCAACACCAAACACATTCAATCAATAAACGGCGAATGTCAACGTCAATCCGACGAAGAAACGACGCAAATGGATCGGCGGTACGCAATGTTGTATATTATCGATCTAATTGAATAGATTTGGACGAGAAAGGCATCGCCTGTCTATGAGCTGGCCTACAATTGGGTCCGCAATTTCGTTGTCGCGTGAAAAATTTATTTTTAATTTTTATTATTTAGTTTATTATCATTATTATTTTCGTTTAGGTTTTGAAGTTTTGACAATTGAATTGCATAGTCTTACATTGTGCGGGGAGATATATCGAAATACTGATATACCGTCCTTATCTTATGAAAACGTACCGAAAATATCAAAATTTTGGTAGACTGAAGTTTTTGGTAAGGTATGATACCGTACGAATTTCGGTACGGTAATGATATGAAAATTTAAAAATAGGTATACAGATTAAACGAGATACTAAAATACTAAATTTTTAAATATATGTATATACACACCTACATATATTATATTATTTCAAAAAAAAAAGGATAAAGATATTATAAGTATCTTCATAAATTTATTTAACCCATAAATTATGTAAAGTTCTTTGTCTTACTAAGGAGACTGACTAAAATATGTAAATTATTTAAGGCTATTTTATGAATTCAAAATCTTTTATTTTGGAAAATTTGGTATCAGTAATCCATCTTATTGGGGCTTAAGGAGTTTGAATTGATAAAAATTCGAAAACAACGATTAACGAGTCATGAGACACGCATGGTAAAAACCCTCCGTGTGAATGGTATAAAAGTTATGATAACGATACCTTACCGAAATTTCGGTATGATACCGTATCGAAATTTAAGGTATGCCGAAATTTTGGTATGATATTGGTACGATATATTTCGATACCGAAATTTCGGTACGGTATACGATATCACAGTTTTGGTACGGTATACTGTACCGAACCACCCTAATCTTACTAAACTATCACGGAGTTTTATTTATCTGTCTTTTTTATTAAAGGTGATAGGCTTACTCCTCTCTAACTAAATGCTATATCATCCATGAAAATTATAATTCTACCATTGAGTTTAAGTTTATCCCAATTATATCCTCTCAAAATCATTTTTTTTTTTCATTTTTACTTAAAAAATAATATAAAATTAAACTTTATATTATAAATTCACCTAATATAATTACTTACTACCTCGTCCCGTTATTTTTATCACATGTATTGGTGGGCACGGATATTAAGGTGGTATTATTATATTAATATAGTATAATGAAAAGGTAATAAAGTGTGTATTTTGACACGTCTTTTAAGAATATTTAATATTATTTTATTGATTGTTTGTGATAATTTTTTACTAAATAAGGAAATGTGATAAAATTAGTGGGACGCCCGAAATGGCAAAATGTGATAAAATTACTGGGACGGAGGTAGTATTATATAAGTTTTTTATAAATATTTATATACCCAAAACACATCGAGTGTACAAAAATTACTAGCACTCATATTAGTTTGATGAGAACTGTAACTCATCATTGAGCAAGAAAGCAGATTGAAGAACTGGTTCAGTTCAGCCTCGTTTGAGTCAGCGAAGGAAAGCTGGGAAAACGCTGAGAAGAAAAGCGCTTAATAAAATATGAATTTATAGAGTTGCTGCTAGCTTCAACGGTTTATTCTTATGACTGTGTCCATGCAGTTACTGTTGGGTTTTAAGCCCAAATGGGCCTTGTGCCCAAGTGTGGGTAATTAGCCCACTAAGAGAAGAGTTGAAACGATTTTATTAAATTGAGAAGACGTCGGCCACCAAAACGAGAAATCGTTGAAAGATTACGAATCTAAGTTTCTAGACGAATCTAAAGAATATTAATTTGCTCAAAAACGATATCGGGTGAATGAAAAATTAATTAGTAAAGCCAGTCCAAATAAAATACAAAGTAAAAAATTTATAAAATGATGACGTGGCGGGTTGATGACGTGTCACTGCCACGTGGGCCGATGAGGACGACGTGGTGCTGATTTGGCGCTGACAGTGCATGGTGATGTGGCTGGCTGAAGGGGTATTGGATATTAGTCCAACTGGCCAAAGGTTATACCTATTTGCAATTCAACTGAAAAGTTATGACTTTTCACGAATTGGCCCCTACGGCTTTTCAAAAACTATACTATGTCCCCTGACGGAATAAAGTATTATTCAATTCACTCCCAGCATTTCATAAAAAAATGATAGCATCTCCTTAGGCTTAATAAAGCAATAGTAAAGAAAGAAAGGCTCGAGCTTTAGTAGATTCACCCGATAATTTCGTTACAGTGTGCGACGTTTCGAAATTCCTGAAGTCATTGTATCTGGGACGTATTGCGACACTCTAGGCACTGAAATACGGGGCAATTACGTCTTACGGAAAGCGTAGGACGTACGTGCATCGACTTCGACGTAGTAAGCTAAAACTCTGTTCGAGTTTTACGAGCGCCACCGACCAGATCCAACACCGGCATCAACAATCTTCAGACGTTATTCTATCTGATCGATGGCGACAATAGCGAATATTCCCACCACCGCCTTGCCGCTGAAGGGAAGCAACCACGCCAAAAGGCCTGCGAAATTCAACGGAGCTGATTTCCAACAGTGGCAGCAAAAATGCTATTTTACCTGACGACTCTAAATATAGGAACCCTATGGGGAAACCAACGAGATTGAAAAGACCGTCCTAGATTGATCTACCCAAACTTCTGCTTTGAACGAATTCAACAACAACGGGTATATAAACCCAACGCCTTTGAATTACATTAAAAGGCCGAACTTTGGACTCTTTCTAGCAATGAAATCCTACCCTGCTGAACCCAACAATAACGGGTATGTAAAACCCGATACCTTTGAATCACAACGAGATACGTAACAATTGCTGAAGCCCACCCTTTAGACTTTACGAACCCAACAACACTAAGTAAGAACTACTTAGCACCTCTGAATTACGAAAGACTAGAATGCAAGGTTAAGACACCACAACTAAATGGAAGATCTTTAGCTGATAAGCCGAGCAAGTATTGCAGACAAGTGCAAGACCCGAACTAGCCTTCAAAAACTAGCAAGAAAAGGGAATCCCTTACAAGTACGTAACGTCAAAGTCTGCCTTTCGAAACATAAACAGTACCCTATATGTAGGTACTCAGACATACGACCTTTCAACATCCAGATTGAAACTAGGGAAGTAAACTAATAAAGGAGCACAAAAAAAACTAGAGAACTTTGACTAGGAAAATAGGTGAAAACAAGAAGTCCATTTGACTACCTTATGACCCTCCAAATGCTTGCAATCTCGTCACCTTGGTGGACCTTAAAATTCAGCATCCGTTTGGGCTTGATTCTGGGCCGAAAGGATTATTTATCCCTTACACCACTAGCTCTGTTTGGAGGCCCAAAAGTTCAATGTAGTTAACACTTATCAGCTTTGCATTGTGGATTGAGATGAATGTTGAGAAAAGCTCGTAAGGATTAGCTCGTCAAGGATTCTTGAATTGTCTTCCTTTTAGAACGCGTCATCGGTCCAGCCATGTTTGCTAAGGCATCACGTCCTTGCTTGTCATTAGTACTCTTGTTGCTTTCAGTTTCCTCCCCCTTAAAAAGATTCATCCTCGAATCCTTTCCTGCGTCAAAATCAAAGGGAGATAGATCAGCAACATTGAATGTAGAACTTACACCATACTCACCGGGCAACTCCAATTTATAAGCATTATAGTTGATGCGTTCAATGACTTGAAATGGCCCATCGTCCGTGCGTGTAACTTGGTTTGTCTCTTGCTGGGGAATCTTTCTTTTCGCAGATATACCCAAACCCAATCACCGGGTTCAAAGACAACCTTCTTTCGGCCTCTATTGACCCTCTTAGCCACCTGCTCATTCTTAAGCTTCAAATGATCACGAATCGTTTCATGTAGATTCTTAACGATTTCAGCTCGTTTTGCTCCATCTAAACTCAAATGTTCCTTAACGGGCAGAGGAGAAAGGTCCAAAGGCGTTAGTGGATTAAAGCCGTAAACAACTTCAAAAGGAGAGAAACCTGTAGAAGAGTGCACGGTTCTGTTGTAGGCAAACTCAGCAATCGGTACACAATCCTCCCAACTCTTAGATTTCTTTTAATGATGGCCCGTAAAACTGTTCCAAGCATCCGATTTGTGACTTCAATCTGACCATTGGTTTGGGGATGACTCGTGGTTGAAAACAGTAACTTTGTGCCCATTTTTCCCCAAAGGGTCTTCCAAAATTAACTTAGGAACTTGACATCTTGGTTGGAAACAATGCTCCTTGGCACCCCATGAAGACGAATGACTTCTCTAAAGAACAAATCAACAACATGTTTTGGCGTCGTCGGTCTTCCTACAAGGAATAAAATGCGCCATTTTAGAAAAACGGTCAACAACGACGAAAACACTATCCCTTCCTTTTTGACCTCGGCAGGCCAGATATAAAATCCATGGATATGTCAATCCAAGGGGATTCAGGTATAGGAAGTGGCGTGTAAAGTCCTTGAGGAAGGGACTTAGATTTGCTTGTTTGCATTCAACGCAACTCATGCAAATCTTCTCAACATCTCGTTTCATGTTTGGCCAATAAAAATGCTCGCTTAAGATATCCAACGTTTTAGGAACCCCAAAATGTCCCATTAACCCGCCACTATGAGACTCACGCACAAGCAACTCTCTTAAAAAACAACATGGAACACATAACCTGTTTTCTCGGAACAAGAAGCCTTCATTTTTGTAAAACTTATTCAACGCCCCATTTTTGCAGGCTTCATACACATGAGAAAAATCTGAATCATTTTCATAAAGTTCCTTTAGATGCTCAAAACCAATGATCTTTGTACCTAAAGTGACAAGAAGTGCGTACCTTCGAGACAACGCATCAGCCATAATATTTTCTTTACCTTTTTTGTACTTTATGACATATGGAAATTTTTTATGAAAGAAATCCATTTGGCATGCCTCTTATGTAAGTTTCGTTGCCCTTTAGATACTTGAGGGACTCATGATCGCTGTGAATCACGAATTCCTTGGGCATTAGATAGTGCTGCCAAGTTTCCAAAGCTCTCACTACGGCGTAAAGCTCCTTATCATATGTGGGGTAGTTTAAGGTGGCGCCATTCAACTTTTCACTTAAATAAGCAAGAGGTCAGCCTCCTTGAAGTAGAACTGCTCCTAAGCCAATACCTGATGCATCACATTCTATTTCTAAAAATTTAGAAAAGTCTGGCTAAGTCAAAACAGGAGAATGGGTCAAATCACGCTTTAAGTGTTCAAAAGCCTTTTGTTGTGCCTCTCCGCAATCGAACTTAGTATTCTTCTTTACCAGCTCATTCAGTGGGGCTCCCTTAGTTGCAAAATCTTTTACAAACCTTCGATTAAAGCTAGCAAGACCATGAAATGATCTTACCTCAGTAGCACTTGTTGGAGTTGGGCATTCAAGAATAGCGTTGACTTTTGTTTCGTCAACTTTCGAACCTTCGGCGCTTACAACATAACGAAGAAAGATTATTCCCTTAGCACAAAATGTACACTTTTTCAGATTGGCATACAATTTATCTTCACGTAAGGCAACACGAACAAGTCTAATGTGCTTAACATGATCATCGATATTGTTGCTATAAATTAAGTTATCATCAAAGTAAACAACCACAAATTTTCCTATAAACCGTCTCAAGACATGATTCATTAGTCTCATGAAAGTGCTAGGGGCATTAGTTAATTCGAAGGGCATAACTAACCACTCATAAAGACCAGATTTTGTTTTGAAAGCAGTTTCCACTCATCTCCTTCTTTGATTCTAATTTGGTGATATCCGGATTTTAAATCAATTTTGTGAAAATGCATGCACCATATAATTCATCAAGCAGGTCATCTAATCGAGGGATAGGATGACGATACTTAATGTGATTTTATTAACAGCTCTACAGTCGACGCACATACGTCACGTACCGTCTTTTTTTGGAACTAGGATTACCGCTACAACACAAGGCCTGAGTGACTCGCGTATATGCCCCTTTTCGAACAGCTCGTCAACTTGCTTTTGTAGTTCCTTTGACTCCTCAGGATTTGCATGATATGCTGGACGGTTTGGGATGGATGCGCCGGGTAGGAAGTCGATTTGGTGCTCAATTCCTCGAATCGGGGGCAGCTCATATGGGACCTCTTCGGACAGCACATCTGAAAATTCATTCAAAACACCGACAATTTCCAAAGGCAGATTGTCAGGTAAACTGTTAGTGGCAACACAAACATCATTGAACATGACGAGAAATATTGTTTTGCGAGATTCGCAGCCTGATCAACATCCCTCATGCTTGCAAAGAAAGCGCCTTTTTTATCGCTTGCTTTCGGCTCTTTTCTCTTTTTTTTTTCACTCTCATTGATTTCTTTTCCTTTTTGCTCTTTTTTACACACTCGCTTGGCTTTTTCAACTCACTTCCCTCTGTTAGCCTTTTTTCCCTCATCCTCAGTTGTTCTTTATGCACTTGCTGAGATGTCAGAGGCACAAGAGCGTAAGACTTCTTATTGTGAACAAGCTTGTATTTGTTTGATCTGCCATGATGCTCCACGTCACGATCAAACTCCCACGGTCTGCCGAGTAGAACATGGCCAGCACTCATCGGCACTACATCACAAAGAACCTCGTCTTCATATTTTCCGATGGAAAATCTAACCATCGCCTGCCGGTTCACCTTTATCTCGCCACTATCATTTAGCCATTGCAAGCGGTATGGATTAGAATGCTTCTTCATGGGCAGCTCGAGCTTCTCCACAAGATATGAGCTTACACAATTAGTACAACTCCCACTATCGATTATAAGCATGCATACCTTGTCTTGTATTTTGCACCTCGAGTGAAAGATGTTCTGCCTCTGCATCTCTTCTTCCTTAGCTTGCACATTATGAACTCTCATGGTTACGAGAACTTCATCCCCACTTGACTCATATTGTTCACCTTCGTTCGCAGGTTCTTCCTCACCCTCATTTTTGCTTTGGCTTTCGTACGTCCATCATCGAGCATTATCATCGTTTTGGTGTTCGGACATTGTGAAGCTATGTGTCCTTTTCCCAAACACTTAAAACAAGTAATTCGAGAAGAGTAATTACCTTTACTTGATTCACATTTGGAGAAGTTCTTTGGATCAATCTTTTTCTGTTCCGATTTCTTTTCAGCCGCACTGTCCCTCCTTGAAATGCTACTGTCCTTCCACGAGGCTGGTTTACTCATCATCCCGTCTTTCCTCTTGAGTTGGCATTCTACTTTCTCAGCCATGTGAAGCATCTCTTCCATGTCAAGGTAGTGGTGAAGTTCAACGACATCAGCAATCTCTCGTTTTAACCCTCATAAAAATCTAGCCATCGTAGCTTCCGGATCTTCCACGACGCGTTATGGCTGTTTCTAGCTCCTGGTAATATTCCTCCACAGTTTGCGATCCTTGAACCACACTTTGTAGTCTGTTGTACAGATCTCGGTAGAAATGAGGTGGAATAAAATTTTTCTCAATGTTGCTTTCATCTCTTCCCACGTTCTGATTGGACGCTCTCGATTTCTTTTGACACCACCAATTACCCACCAAGTAAGAGCATAACCTTGGAATTTCAGAGCTGCGAGCTGAACCTTCTTTTCGTCGGAATAATTATGAAGAGAAAATATTTCCTCGACTTTGGCTTCCCATTCGATATAGGCTCCGGGGTCACTCTTTCCTTGAAAAGTAGGGATACTCATTTTGATACCTTTAAGGTCATCGTCGCTCCTTCCCCTACGTCCTCCCCTCATGCTATCATTTGTGAGATTTCAGACTACTCATCGTCCTCGTCTTCGTCGTAAGTATTCCCTCCATTATTCGGTTGAACTGAGCCGCTATCGTGTCTGCCAATGCTCGCTGGAATAAATTTGGAACTTGATCGCGATCTTCTTCTCCGGCCATTGTATTTTGGTGGAAGGCTTTTGTGAAGGGTAGGATCACTCAGGTTTTTTTATTAACCACTCTTTCCCTTTTCCGCAAGCCGTCAAGTCAGACCGAGCCTCGCAATGCAAACAATACTTTCTTGGCAGAAAGAAAAGAGAAAATGACACTTCTAAGAACTCTAGAGAGCTTGAGTACGACTACTACCAGAATAACAAGAGCTTAAGGACATGTATGTTTTGAGCAAATAACTAACTAAACACCCAAGTACGAAACCTCTTTTTTTTTCTATTATTTTTTCGCAGTTGTTTCTCTTTTTTTTTTTACTTCGACAAAAGATAGACGATCAATTCAAGGAGGTGGCTCTGATACCAAACTGATAGGAACCCTATGGGGAAACCAACGAGATTGAAAAGACCGTCCTAGATTGATCTACCCAAATTTCTGCTTGAACGAATTCAACAACAACGGGCATATAAACCCAACGCCTTTGAATTACATTAAAAGGTCGAACTCTGGACTCTTCCTAGCAATGAATCCTACCCAGCTGAACCCAACAATAATGGGTATGTAAAACCCGATACCTTTGAATACAACGAGATACGTAACAATTGCTGAACCCCACCCTTAGACTTTATGAACCCAACAACACTAAGTAAGAACTACTTAGCACCTCTAAATTACGAAAGACTAGAATGCAAGGTTAAGGCGCCAGAACTAAATGGAAGATCTTTAGTTGATAAGCCGAGCAAGTATTGCAGACAAGTGCAAGACCCGAACTAGCCTTGAAAAACTAGCAAGAAAAGGGAATCCCTTACAAGTACGTAACGTCAAATTCGTCCTTTCGAAACATAAAACAGTACCCTATATGTAGGTACTCAGACATACGACCTTTCAACATCTAGATTGAAACTAGGGAAAAACTAATAAAGGAGCACAAAAAAACTAGAGAACTTTGACTAGGAAAATAGCTGAAAACAAGAAGTCTATTTGACTACTTTGAATAGCCTTATGACCCTCCAATTCTTGCAATCTCGTCACCTTGGTGGACCTTAAAATTCATCATCCATTTTGGGCTTGACTCTGGGCCGAAAGGATTTATTTATCCCTTACACCACTAGCTCTGGTTTGGAGACCCAAAACTTCAATGTAGTTAACACTTATCGGCTTTGCATTGTGGATTTGAGATGAATGTTGAGAAAAGCTCGTAAGGATTAAGCTCATCAAGGATTCTTGAATTTCTTACTTTCATCGGTCCAGCCGTCTGCTAAGGCATCACATCCTTGCTTGTCATTAGTAGTCTTGTTGCTATCACTAAACCTGGTGCATTTTCTGAAAGAGCTCCCGCCTGATCGACACGTGGTGTGCTACTATGATTTGCAAGTGCGTCAAGTGATAATATAAAATAAGACCTAATAGTATCACCAACGTGCGATATGCAGTGCACCTATCGTGTGTAGTGTAGTAAAGTGAGTAAACGAGTATCGAACACGAGGAATAAACTGAGTACTAGTAGTGACCTATCGACTCGATATCTAGCCTAAATAAACTACGCCGATTGTTTTACGAATTAACCTAACAGACCAAACCTAAAGCAACTAGAGATTCAAAGAACACGACTAACTGATACGAGAGTTTTCAGATGATAAAGATGGGCTCGGGATTCGAATCCCGCTAGGTACTATCGGCTAAGACAATAAAATTGCTCCTACGTGATTAAGACTAAATCGCAATAATTTCCTACCCGCTCGCGAGTTTGCTGTCGCCCTAAACGCTCGCGGGGATCTAAGATTTAGTTATTACTAACGGCGATGATCGAGTATTCGCTTTCGCCCTATACTCGAATCCTATCTTCTACGAACGGTAATCGTTATTAGCTGTCACCCTAAACGATTTTCCACACGATCACTTTAACGCATAGACATATTAAAGCAACGAAACAACTTCATAGAACGATAAATAGTCAAAACACATAGTCACGATAATTATATATCTTAACTACGAAATAACCTAGCGTTCATCTACTCCCAAACACATAGGAAAATTAGCTACTCATAATTGAAGGAAAAACAATGAAAGAGATAAGAAATAAAGGCGAAGAACTCGTGATCTTTCCTACTGATGGATCTGAGATGGTCTCGTGGAGGATCTTCGTTCTTCGTTCAATTTTGCGTGGAATTCGTCATTAATCCGTCTCTTGCGCTCCAGGACGTGTTTCCCTGTTCTTTACTTCTCTTTTCGTCTCTTGAGGGCTTAGGGTTAGTATCAAGTGTCCCCTCTTTCTGAGTCGTATTTGGGCTTCTATACTGATTTTCGTAACGATCACGGCCTGGGACATGGGCCATCACGACCGGGACCATCATAGCCTCGCATCTCATTATTTTCTCGGTCAAGTGCATGACATGTCACGGACGTGACTGACTTGGCTTCAACTCTCTGCTCACTGTCACGGCCTCTTGCATAGCTCGTCATGGCCGTGACGTCTTCTAAGTGCGTCCTCTGCCCTTGGTCACGGCCTGGTGTACTGAGTGTCACGGTCGTGACCATAACCAATGTGTTATGTTTCGCCTCTGGCTGGTGTCACGGCCTGGTGCAAGGGTGTCACGGCCGTGACACTTGCCAGTTTTCTTCAAACTTGCTCCGTTTTGCCTCGTTTTCGCTCTTTTTCGCCCGAGAGCCGTACTAAAGTCCTTTAATAACAAAAGAAGTATAAATAAGGCGAATAAATGCATAAAATGATGGCTAGAACTCTATTATAATCCAATCAGGTGCCACGATAAACGTATTGAAATACGTTTATCAAACCTCCCCACACTTAAGCATTTGTTTGTCCTCAAGTAAATTAGAAGTCAGAAAAGGTATCAAATCAAGATAACGGTACAATTGTCCACAACTTATCATCATAGCTAGAAAGCACAAAATGGAATCAAGCAAACAATCATGGATAATGCACTAATGACTTGCACTTGTCGACCTAAACTTCCTTCGCAGTGCCAATCGAGACTCATACCTCACAGGGATTCACTCAAAATCACAGTGTCTATGCTAGCATATAGTGAATCGCTCAATTCGTGCACTAGTCCCACCTACCATTAACTTGCAAGCTAATCGCATCTCTACTACTTAAGTGGCAACCATAAATCGAGGGTCTTTTCGGTGGAAAACGGGTCGAGTAATCATGAAGCCACAAGCATGTATAATGAACACGTAACCTTAGAGCTAGGACACGTAAGCGAAAAATATCAAAGAACATAGCATGATCAAACTGACAGTCACATGCTCCAACATAAGACTCAACGTTCTCGCTCTGAAATCCTAGAGTTTTCTGCCCGACCCTCTCGACTCAGTTCCCTTTCATTTTCTGCCTTTTCGCCTTAGTTACGCTCTATTTTTGTGCACTGCCCTTATTCCATAAACATCAAGGTTTGGCTTAAAAGAACATATCGTCACAGCGAATGCCGGGTACCTAGGGATACTTATTACCAAAACCTATATCTTGCAAAAGGATTATGGGCAGGCTTATGTAAGGGATCGGGTCATTTCAGAAAACGGTCAAGTAGGGTCGAGTCATTTCACGAATAACAGAGAATAACATTAAATCAGACACTGAAACAGTATATCTTAAGTTCGACTTCTGCTCTATTCTAATCAACTCAAGTTCATATAATCTCTGGAGGCTTATTCGGGTCAGCGGCTTCAATAATTTACGAGGTAAGCAAACAAATAGGTCAGTGGCTTATGCAAGGGATCGGGTTATTTCAGAAAACGGTCAAGTAGGGTCGAGTCATTTCACGAATAACAGAGAACAACATTAATCAGACACTGAAACAGTAACTCTCAAGTTCGACTTCTGCTTTATTCTAATCAACTCAGGTTCATATAATCTCTGGAGGCTTATTCGGGTTAGTGGCTTCTATAATTTATGAGGTAAGCAAACAAATAGGCTCATGCTCAAAGTGGCTAACTAAGGGGATTAATCATGGTAGGGAAATTTGGTCATGGACTTAATTCCTAATGCCCTCGTCATTTCCATACTAACACACCAAAAACAATTCAACGCGTATCAGACAGGCAAGTTCTAGAGAGATATAGACTAGGCATGTCAAACAACCAAGAAAATGAGCGTAAGCTCGTCAGGCTCAAACTCTCACAAGAAAAAGGGTTATGTACGACTCTCTCAAAACAGTGCTATGTCCAGGTAGACACGATTCAATCAGTCATGCATATCCTAATTGCTCATAAAATTTCATAAAATGCAGACCAACTCGAGATAAGCGCAAACAATCATGCCTGATTTCAATAATTCATGCCTTTCTAACGAAAATTGATAGTTCACGACACGTCATAAAAAATTTTTTTACGTGCATTCTCAACCTAAATCCCCCTCCCCACACTTAAGTCTGACGTTGTCCTCAACGTAAAAAGGATAAAAGGAAGGGAAAAAAGTTAAAAATGGGACTCCCCTGACGATTAAGTGACGTGGTTGTGAAGTAGTCGTGACCGAACGCGTGAAAGTCGTGTCGTAACTCGTTATGCGTATCCTGGCCTAGCTAAAGAGAACAATAGACGTAAAAAAAGTCACAGATTAAGCATAGACATAGTTATAAACATCCTAGGCATCAACGACATGAACATAGACACGACGACTACTTAGGCAAACGAAATGTCGAACGAAAAGAAAGGACAAGAAAAGAAAGAAAAGGAAGAGACACTAAGGGGGTGGTGGTGAGGGTGGCCTCGGTCGAAGGAGCGACAGCGACTGTTGGAGAATTTGAGCGCGGTGTTCATGGCTTGTAGGGCCTGGTTATAGCGGTCTAGCTCTTCGCGGTACCGACGATGGGCTTCCTCGTTCCGTCATTCGTACTCTTCTTATTGGCACCGGGTTTCTTCGTTATAGCACCGGATCTCTTCGTCGCGTTGGCATCGGGTTGCTTAAAGGTCCGTTGTCGATGCGTAGGAGGCGACGCCGGATGACTCGCCATGGTGGTAGCTGGAGGAATATGAGGGCCCAGCGGTCGTGTCTGTCTCCACTGGGTAAGGGCATTCGATGTGGAGCTGGTCGGCTGGGATGTCGACGTGGTCCGTATGGCCACGATACATCTCGTGCCAGACGTACGCCTTCATGAGCATCTTCATCTTCACAAGCATCTCCTCGTTCAAGGGGTTGCACCCGCCGACTATCTCCATCTCGGGTGCGTTCGCTGGCCACTGGCGTAGTCCCCGAACGAGTTTGGTGATGAGAGCTCCCATGGCGATCTTTCCGTGGCTCCTTGCTTCCGCCTGAGTACTGAAGGCATGGTCTAGCGACATTCCCAAATGGATCTGTTCGCCTCGCTGCATCTTGGCCAGGTAGAATAGGTCGCGGAGCATGATTGCTCCGTGCGAGTCGCCCCTCGGTGTGAGCGAGGTCTTCAGGAGGCGGTGGATGTATTGCAGTCCTGGGCTGCTGAGCGCAGACGCCTTCGAAGTCTTTGGGCTGAATTCGGGTTCGCCTGGTCGCGCGATGTCAGCCCAGCAAACCTGTCGACACCCCGGTTGCTGGAAGTAGTCCCTGTAGTGCAGGTCCGGAAGGGTTCGTTGTGCCCGAAAAATGGTCTTGGGACTCCAAGGGCATGGCAGAAGTCGTCGACGTTCACTATATGTTCTTCATTGAAAGCCCGGAAGCTGACCTTGCTCGGGCTGTATTCCTCGTGGGAGAAGGTGAAAGGAACTCCAAGGTGAGTTCCTTGTACGTCGGTTCATCGATGTGGAAGAATGTCCCCCATCCGCTGAGTGAGAGGTACTGGCCGACTTGCTGGTCTATGTTGTGCTCGCCAGTGTATCTTGATCGATCTGGTCCATGGGGATGAACTCCATGGCCTTTAGCTTGTACCGGGCCGTCTGAGTGTCCTCAATGAACTGACCCATGGCCTCTAGCAATGTCGGCGGGGGCCCACGTCGCCTTTGACGAACGGGCAAACGCGAAGCGGGGTCACGCTGGGCAGTAGTGCGGCTGCGACCCATAGTACCTAGAAAACGCATGTGAGCTCGCGGAGAATAACAATTAAATGCAAGCAGTTCGACTCGACCAAAATAGCAACAAAAGACACATAATATTCAAGAACACATGAAAAATTCAAGGTGGCATTTTGTCGAACACGTGGCGTGCAACCGAAATCATTCAATCTAAGTCCAAAATTGAACAAGCAAACGTACCCCCATAAGTCGTATCATGAACCTAAAACCATAATTTCGCCAACTGATTCCAAAAAATCCCCAATTTTCGAAATTGGGGTTCCTCCGTCCAAAACTCGAAATTAATGAACGAAATCATAAATTAAGCATACCCAAGGTGTTATTAGCATGTATATCATCATAAAAGAGCACGAAGAACACAGAATTGGACTCAATTGTGAAATGCCCCAAATTCTAAATTAGGGTTCGTCGTAGAACTTCGAAATTCAACCTCAAATGCACGTAATTAAGCATGTCCAAAGTGTTCCTAGCATGTATATATCAATAAAGGAGTAAGAGAGACACCAAATTAGACACAATTTCGAAAATCCCCAATTTGAAAATTAAGGTTCTTCGTCATAGAAATCCGAATTCACAGATGATAGCAACGAAGTAGGCAT
This sequence comes from Craterostigma plantagineum, assembly GCA_027422505.1. Taxonomy (NCBI): domain Eukaryota; kingdom Viridiplantae; phylum Streptophyta; class Magnoliopsida; order Lamiales; family Linderniaceae; genus Craterostigma; species Craterostigma plantagineum. The sequence goes on from JAPQWV010003426.1 coordinate 25,441, forward strand.
ACACATAGCGATAATAGCATGTAATGGACGTAGAAAAAGCACAATTTGTCCTAAAATTCGCCTACTTTGAGAAATCCCCAAATTTACCCTAATTAGAGGGGATAGAAATCATACCTTGTGAGCTTAATTACTTTGGGGGGGGGGGGGGGGGGATTTGCCGGAATTCGGGATGCAGGGTGGCGCGGTGATAGCGGTGGTGGTGGTGATTGAATGTGGTTTTTGGGTGATGATGGTGGGGAGTAAGAGGAAATCGCGCGAGAGAGAGAAGAGAGGAATAGAGAGAGAGAATAAGGGAAGAAGAAAGGCATTTTGCCTTTAAATCCGCACACGTCACGGCCGTGACGTACGAGTCACGGGGCCGTCACGCGAGGCAGTGCTTGCCTCTGTCGGTCGTCACGGCCGTGACGTGTACGTCGTGGCCCGTGACACCGTCGAAAATTCTTTTTTTAATCACGTATATGTCACGGCCGTGACGCTTGAGCCTCAGGCCGTGACTGGAGGCAGATGTGCCTCTAGACTATGTCACAGCCATGACGGCTTAAGCCTCAGGCCGTGACAAGCGACTCGGGACGTCACAGCCGTGAGTCCTTAAGGACATGGCTGTGACCGATTTTTTTTGACTAAGCTAATGCCTAAAACATAAACGAAAATACCTGGGTTGCCTCCTAAGAAGCGGTTGCTTTATTGTCTTTAGCCGGACGTCTTTCGTGCGCTCAAGTCTGGAAGTCCAGGTATAACACTTCTTTTTCGCTCGTGTCGTCCTCGCCTGCGTGATAGTGCTTCAACCTATGGCCGCCCACCTTGAAAGTACCATGCTCATTACCTGAAATCTCAACAGTACCGTAAGAAAAACACGGGTAACAGTGAACGGTCCTGACCAACGTGATCTGAGTTTGCCAGGAAAGAGCCTAAGTCGAGAGTTAAATAGGAGGACTTGGTCTCCTTCCTGAAACTCTCGTCTCTGCCTAAATTTTCTATCATGGTAAGCTTTTGAGCGTTCCTTATACATACGATCATTATCATGAGCGGATAGCCGCCACTTGTCTAACTCATTGATTTGGAGTTGCCGCTTTCCGCTGGCATCTCCTAAATCAAGATTCAAGGACTTGATCACCCAATAGGCCTTGTGCTCGATTTCTACGGGGAGGTGGCACGCCTTCCCATAGACTAATCTGTACGGGTGTAGTGCCTATAGGTGTCTTATATGCATTTCTATATGCCCAAGTGCATCATTCAACTTATTTGCCCACTTCCTATGGTTCCCTTCTATGGTCTTTTCTAGGATGCGTTTCAGCTCACGATTTACTACTTCGACATGACCGCTAGCTTGGGGGTGGTATGGGGTGGATAGCCTGTGTCTAACACCGTAACATTCTAACGTGCATGCAAACTGGGTGTTACAGAATGTGTACCCCTATCTCTAATAATGCATCTAGGTGCCCCAAAGCGTGAAAACAGTGCTCGTAAAAATCTAACGACTACTCTAGCGTCGTTCGTGGGTAAGGCTTGTGCCTCGGCCCACTTGGACACATAATCGACAACAACTAGGATGTACTTATTATTATACGAGCTAGGGAACAGACCATAAAATCTATACCCATACGTAAAAAATCTCGCAAACTATGATGAAGTTCTGGGCATTTCGTCGCGTTTTCGAGAGATTACCTGAGCACTGACACTGATCACAAGTGTCAACGTACCTTTGGGCGTCCTTGAAGATCGTGGGCCAGTAGAATCCGCTTTCCAACACCTTCTAAGCGGTTCTATTGGCTGCGTAGTGCCCCCGATTGGTCCGTTGTGGCAGTGCCTAAGGATCTGTGTCGTCTCTGGAGCAGCAACGCATCGTCGTATCACCTGGTCTGCACATCGCCTGAAAAGATATGGGTCTTCCCAAAAGTAGTACCTCAAATCAGAAAAGAATTTCTTCTTTGCTGACTGGTGTACTCCTTTGGTAGGACCCTTGCAACAAGATAGTTAGCGTAATCTGTAAACCATGGGGTATCATCACTTACCACCTGTATCGAGTATAGGTGCTCGTCTGGGAACCGATCATGTATCGCCATTTTGTCCTGTTATAAATCTCGGACTCCTCTAGTCAAGAGAGGTGATCAGCCGCCAAGTTTTCTGCACCTTTCTTGTCTCGGATCTCTATATCAAACTCTTGAAGCAGTAGGATCCATCTGATCAGTCGGGGTTTTGCATCCGGCTTTGCTAACATGTACTTAAGAGCAGAATGGTCAGTAAAAACAATAACCTTAGATAAGATAAGATATGACCTGAACTTGTCGAAAGCGAACATAACGGCTAACAACTCCTTTTCAGTGGTCGTGTAATTGCCTGGGCTACGTCTAGCGTCTTACTCGCGTAGTAAATCGGCCTGAAATAGTTGTCCTTGCGCTGCCGTAACACGGCCCCAACTGCATAATCACTAGCATCACACATTAGTTCAAAGGGCAGCCCTCAGTCAGGGGCTACCATAATAGGTGCTGCGATAAGTCGCTCCTTAAGTAAATTGAACGCATGCAAACACTCATCGTTAAACTCGAAAGGAATATCTTTCTCAAGTAATCTAGACATGGGTCGAGCAATCTTAGAAAAATCCTTAATGAACCTACGATAAAACCAGCATGTCCTAGAAAACTCCTAATCGATCTCACGTTCGAGGGGATAGGCAATTTTTTTATAGTCTCTAACTTAGCTCGGTCCACTTCGATTCCTTTAGAGGAGATCTTATGGCCCAAACTATGCCCTCTCGAACCATAAAATGACAATTTTCCCAATTAAGTGCCAAATTCGTTTCCTCGCATCGTGCGAGTACGAGCTTCAGATTAGATAAGCATGCATCAAACGACGAACCGAAGACAGAAAAATCATCCATAAATACCTCCATTACCTCACCTACCAGTTCGTCGAATATGGCTATCATGCATCGCTGGAAGGTGGCTGGAGCATTACAGAGACCGAATGGCATCCTTCGGTACGCAAACATCCCGAACGGGCACGTGAATGTGGTCTTCTCCTGGTCCTCGGGCACTATGGAGATCTGCAGATAACCTGACAAACCATCAAGAAACAGTAAAATGAGTGACCGGCTAACTTTTCAACATCTGATCAATAAACGGTAAAGGAAAGCGATCCTTTCTCGTGGCGTCGTTCAACTTCCTATAGTCGATGCGAACGTGCCATCTAGTCACAGTCCTCGTCGGAATCAGCTCGTTCTTATCGTTAGTGACGACCGTCATGCCTCCCTTCTTTGGACCACTTAGACCGGGCTGACCCATGTGCTGTCTGAAATGGGATTGATCATCCCGCGTCTAACAATTTGATCACCTCCTTCTTGACGACATCCTTCATATTGGGATTGAGGCGCCTTTGGCGTTGCGGTACCCGGCTTGAAATCGTCCTCCATGAGGTCTTGTGCATACAGTAGCTCGGGTTGATACCCCTTATGTCGGATATCTTCCACGCCAAGGCCTTTTTGTGCTCTTTCAACATGCCCAAGAGCTGCCCCTTCTGTCCGTCGTCGAGGCTCGATGAGATGATGACTGGTAGCCCTCCATTGCTGCTAAGGAACGCGAACTTATCCACTTTAACTAAGATAACTAAAACATCCTTGATAACACCTCGAGAATACTTTAATGATCTATCGGCTAACTGCAAGCTCATCCTAGTGGGTCGTGGCTCAACTAATCCTGAGCGTTTAAACATGGAATGTGGCATTAAATTAATGCTTGCACCTAGGTCAGCTAACGCACGCTCAACAACTAAATCTCATATAAGACAGGGAATAGTAGAACTCCATGGGTCCTTGAGCTTCTTAGGGATCTTGCTTTGGAGTATCTCCGAGCACTCTCCTCACAGGCATACTGTGGAAACGTGTTCGAGCTTCCTTTTGTTCGTCAACAGGTCCTTCAGGAACTTGGCGAAGCTAGACATCTGCGTAATAGCTTCAACAAACGGTAAGTTAATATGCAATTGTTTACACATACTCATAAATTTACCGAATTGCACCTCGTCCTTGTCCTTCTTCAGTCGAGCCAGGAAAGGAATCTTCGGCTGGTATGGCTTCACTGGTGGTCGCTAGATCTCCTTCTCCTTTTCCTTTCTGGGCTCAACCGCCTCCTTCTCAGCTTCGGCCTTCTTGACATTATCGCCTCTGATTTCCTCCACTTCGGGCTCATCGTGGCTCTCGAAGTTGGCGTTCTCCTTCGCCTTCTTTTGGCGGGCACTTCTTGTAGTTCTCGTCTGTTTCTCAAGGTCACAGTCTTGCAATACTCCTTTGGATTCGGCTCGGTGTAGCTTGGGAGTGATCCCTGAGTACACCCCGCCAACTACTTTGCCATCTGGCCCACCTGTTGCTCCAGCTTCTTGAGAGAGGCGTCCGTGTTCTGGGCACGCACGTTGTTCGCTTCCATGTACTCCTCCATCTTCGTCATTCGACTCTCGTGGGCTGCGGTGGTGCTGCTGAAGTTCGTGAGGAGTGCCTTCATCATATCCTTCATCTCCCTCATGTCATCGGATCCTCCTGCGGCTCCATCTAACATATGGACAGTCTGGTCGTTGAGCCCTCATGGAATCGGTTGATCTGGACTGCCTTCGACATCTCGTGCTATGAGCATTTCTTCAGTAGCGCCTTGTAGCGCTCCCACACCTCGTACAAGTTTTCTGAGTCCTTCTGGTTGAAAAGAGAGATCTCCATCTTTAATCTTAGCACCTTTGATAGTGGGAAGTAGTGGTTGATGAAGGCGGCTCGCATCTCCTCCCAGGTAGTGATCGATCTGGGCGGCAACATATCCAACCAGTCCTTCGCCCTGAACTTGAGCGAGAATGGAAACAGCATCAACATAATCGCATCGCCCGTGACGCCGTTGATCTTGATGGTGTCAATCACCATCAGGAAAGCCTTCAGATAGGAGTAGGGGTCATCGTCGGGATTGCCCTCAAACTGGGCCGTCTGGAAGATCATCTAAAGCCAAGGGTGCTTCAGCTCGAAATTGTTGTTCTCGATCGGCAGGATGACAATCGCCGACTCAGTACCACCCAACACGGCATTCTTGAGGATATCTCGTGGTGATGGCTCCTCCTCGTGGACGGACACTCTGTGGTCCGCCATTTCTACTTCTGTGTAAGGACTATCTACGACTGTCTCTACACGTGAGTTTTGGGTTGATTCCTGCGAACTGTCCTCTGAATAGCTAACTAGATGGTCCTGAGAGCTGGTGGAAGCTCCTTCGGATTCGTACTTGAGTTGCCTTCGTAACTTCCGTTCGAAAGCTGGGTCTGCGTCAACGATGGGACCCGATGGATGGCTTCGGGTCATTCACCGCTGAATCGTACCTTTAAGAAGCGAAATTGAAAATTAGCGAAGAAATAAATAACTACGTCGAAGAGATAACGATACTAATAATGATGTAGGAAAAACAAAAACGCAAAAACGACAACTAAGAAAAACGTCAAATAAAGTGGCTAAAGTACCGAACTACGGTGTTCCTAATATCAATCTATTCCCCGACAACGGCGCCAAAAACTTGATCGACACGTGGTGTGCTACTATAATTTGCAAGTGCGACAATGATAATAAAAACGAATAGCTAATTACTATCACCAACGTGCGATAGGCAGTGGACGTATCGTGTGTAGTGCAGTAAAGTGAGTAAACGAGTATCGAACACGAGGAATAAACTAAGTACTAGTAGTGACCTATCGACTCGATATCTAGCCTAAATAAAATATGCCGATCGTTTTAAGAATTAACCTAACAGACCAAACCTAAAGCAACTAGAGATTCAAAGAACACAACCAACTGATATGAGAGTTTTCAGATGATAAAGATGTGCTCGGAATTTGAATCCCGCTAGGTACTTTCAGCTAGGACAATAAAATTGCTCCTACGTGATGAAGACTAAATCGCAGTAATTTCCTACCCGCTCGCGAGTTTGCTGTCGCCCTAATCGCTCGCAGGGATCTAAGATTTAGTAATTACTAACGGCGAGGATCGAGTATTTGCTTTCGCCTATACTCGAATCCTATCTTCTACGAACGGCCTAATCGTTATTTAGTTGTCGCCCTAAACGATTTTCACACGATCAATTTAACACATAGACATATTAAAGCAACGAAACAACTTCATAGAACGATAAATAGTCAAAACACAGAGTCACGATAATTATATGTCTTAACTACGAAATAACCTAGCGTTCATCTACTCCCAAAGACATAGGGAAATTAGCTACTCATAATTGAAGGAAAAAACAACAAAAGAGATAAGAAATAAAGGCGAAGAACTCATGATCTTTCCTACTGATAGATGGTCTCGTGGGAGGACTTCGTTTTTCGTTCAATTCTGTGTGGAATTCGTCGTTAATCCGTCTCTTGCGCTCCGGAACGCGTTTCCCTATTCTTTGCTTCTCGTTTTCGTCTCTTGAGGGCTTAGGGTTAGTATCTGGTAAGTGTCCCCTCTGAGTCGAATTTGGGCTTTTATACTGATTTTGGTAACGGTCACGGCCTGGGACATGGGCCGTCACGGCTGTGACCATCATAGCCTCGCGTCTCGTTATTTTCTGCCATGTGTCACGGTCAAGTGCATGACATGTCACGGTCGTGACTGACTTGGTTTCAACTCTCTGCCCACTGTCACGGCCTCTTGCATAGCTCGTCACGGTCGTGACGTCTTCTAAGTGCGTCCTCTGCCCTTGGTCATGGCCTGGTGCGCTGAGTGTCACGGTCGTGACCATAACCAGTGTGTTATGTTTCACCTCTGCCTGGTGTCACGGCCTGGTGCAAGGGGTATCACGGCCGTGACACTTGCCAGTTTTCTTCAAACTTGCTCCGTTTTGCCTCGTTTTCGCTCCTTTTTCGCCCGAGAGCCGTCCTAAGGTCCTTTAATATCAAAAGAAGTATAAATAGACGAACAAATGCATAAAATTATGGCTAGAGCTCTATTATAATCCAATCAAGTGCCACGATAAACGTATTGACCGCCCCAGGTTAACGCCAACGACGCCGCTGACGACGTCGCACCCGAAGAGGACAAACAAAAACGGACGGCGTTGGACGCTATGAGTCATAATGATTTAATGTGTCGTAATTATATTTTGAGCACCTTGGACGACTCCCTATACGACGTCTACGCAGCCGCAAAAACTGCTACAGAGTTGTGGTACTCGTTGGACAAAAAGTACAAAGCCGATGTGCCAGGCTAAATAAATTCATTGTCGGCAAGTTTTGGACTATAAGATGACCGACTCCAAACTAGTGTTGGACCAAGTCCGTGATCTGCAGCTGATAATCCATGATATACACGCGGAGAATATGCAGATCAACGAATCCTTCCAGGTAGCTACTATAATAGAGAAGTTGACGCCCCTATGGAAGGAAGGACTTCAAGAACTAGCTCAAGCACATATGTAAGGAAATGGGGCTTCAGGACCTGATTGTGAGGCTCCAAATCGAAGAAGATAATCGAAAGATCGAGGCCAAGGGGCAGTGTTGAGGTACGTGCGAACCTGGCCGAATCTAACACCGGCAAAAAGCGCAAGAGGCCTAATATGACGCAGCAGAAGTCGAACAAAATAAGGGCAACTGCTACAACTGCGACAAACCTGGGCATATGGCAAAGTACTGATGGCTGAAAAAAAAGAGCAAAAAGAACCATGCTCACGTGACTGAGGCAAAGTCGGGGACAGATCTGACAGAGATGGACCTAGCCACTTTCGTATACGAAGCCAACGTGGTGGTTAATCCTAGGTCATGGTATACCGACTCTGGAGCGACTCGCCACATCTGCTCTGATAAGGACATGTTTTCAACCTACATCCCTATCTCAAGCAGGAAGCTATTTATGGGTAACTCAGCCAGCCACCTCTGACATCTTCGGATTAGAGAGGGTAGTGCTTAATATGACCTCGGGCAAGGAACTCACTCTTGTGGACGTGCTGTATGTGTCAGACATCTGCAAGAACTTGGTGTCCGCTTCCCTGTTGAGTAAAGCTGGATTTAGGCAGGTGTTTGAAAGCGATAAATATATACTGGCCAAAAACGATCATTTCGTAGGAAATGGCTACCTCGAGAAGGGGCTCTTTAAGATGAATGTAATGCCTGTAATACGCGAGATTGAGCTCGCTGATGGTAATAAAGAAAGTTCATCTTACTTGGTTGAGTGTTCCAATTTATGGCATCATAGATTACGACATGTGGGTTTAAATAAAATAAAAAATTAATAAGTTTAAACCTGCTTCCACAAATGGAAGTCGACTCACAACGAAAATGTGAGGTCTATGTTGAGGCAGAAATGGTAGGCACCGTTCTTCTCTGTTGAGAGAAGTAGTGCGCCTCTAGAACTGATCCACACTAATATTTGTGATCGGAAGTTCATGCAGACTAGAGATGGGAAGCAGTATTTTATTACTTTCATCGACAATTGCACGAGATTTTGCTACATATATTTGTTAAGTGGCAAGGACGAGGCTCTTGACGCCTTCACAAGATATAAGAGTGAATTTGAGAATCAACTAAACTCAAGAATTAATAATTCCAAGTGATAGATGAAGGAGAATACGTGGCGTCGTTCGAAGAATTTTGCCAAGAGCACAACATTATTCATCAAACAACTGTGCCTTATTCACCTCAGTCAAACGGCATTGCTGAACGCAAAATTAGGTCTCTTAAGGAGATGATGAATGCTATGTTAATCAGTTCTGGGCAACCTCAGAACTTGTGGGGGGAAGCAATCCTCTCGACAAACCGCATTCTAATTATAGTGCCACACAAAAAGAAAGAAAAGACTTGATACGAACTATGGAAAGGTATGGCTCCGTCCTACAATTACCTGAAAGTGTGGGTGTGCCTATCAAAGTTCGAAGTACATAAACCTAAACAGGTTAAGATAGGACCCATGACTGTTGATTGCATTTCATCGGATATGCTATAACAGCAATTTGAGTCGAGGAATGCGGCATTCTTCGAGAATATTTTTCCAAATAAGGAAAAGAAAGAAATAAACTATAGTAAGCGAACTTACGATGCCATACAGAGTCACCTCAAGAAAGCGAGGTACCGCGACAAAGTAAACATAAAAAGGTGGTCAAATCATTTAGGCTTGATTTCCTAACTTATAGGTAAGATGATGAACCACGAACTTTGCAAGAGGTATTGTCTAGTCCAGAAGCTCCGATCTGGAAAGAAGCTGTGAACAGTAAGATTGAGTCCATTATGCAAAACCCTACGTGGGAGCTGGTATACCTCCCAAAGGGGTGCAAGCCTTAGGATGCAGGGGTCCTGAAAAGGAAGCTTAAGACTGTTGGATCAATCGAATAATATAATGCTCCTTTAGTAGTTAAAGGGTTTTAACCAAAAGGAGGGGTACAATTTCTTCGTACCTACTCACCCATGACAAGGATTACATCCATACGGGTCTTGATCGCTATATCAGCGTAGTATGACCTCGAGATACACTAGATGGGCGTGAAAACGGCCTTTCTAAATGGGGAACTCGAGGAAGAAATATATATGAAGCAGCCCGAAGAGTTATTGCACTCGGGCAGGAAATAAAGTGTGCAGACTCGTTAAGTCACTTTACGGGCTTAAGCAAGCGCCAAACAGTGGCACGAGAAGTTCGACATGTCTATGTTGTCCAACGGGTTTAAGATTAATGAGTGTGATAAATGCATTTATATAAAATGCACACCCGATGAGTTTGTGATTGTATGTCTTTCCGTATACGACATGTTAATCATGGGAAGCAGTTACAAATAATCGTGAATACAAAGAATATGCTGAAAAATCATTTCAGTATGAAGGATATGGGTTTGGCTGACGCATTTTGGGGATAAATATCTCTAAGACGTCCGAAAGAATTGTGGTTACACAATCTCACTATGTCGAGAACGTGTTAAAAAGATTTAATACCTTCGATGATCCTTCGGCTAAGGCACTTGTGGACACTAATGTACACTTAGCCAAAATTAGAGAAGAGTTCGTATCGCAACTCGAATACGCTGGGTGATTTGCAGTCGATGTATTTATCTAACTGCACTCGCCCGGCATAGCGTACTCAATTAGTAAATGGAGTAGGTTTACAAGTAACCCGAATAGCCACTGGGTAGCACTAAGAATAGTGCTGAGATATCTAAAGCACACTATTAATCATGGCATACTATACTCGAGATATCCCGCAGTACTAGAAGGGTATTGCATTGCGAATGGATATCTGATAGTAAAGACTCCAAATCCGCGAGTGGTTATATATTTACCATCGGTGGATGGGCAATTTCTTGAAGTCCTCCAAACAAACGTGCATAGCTCGATCCACAATTTAGTGGAGATCAAAGACTTGGTTCAATGAGACACTAAGCTGTGATTAGTTCAATAGTATACTAGGAAACTAATAAAGTCCATTCTCGATAGCTGCCCAAATAATTTCCCGATGACGTGTGGTTAGGGTAAGCACTTATGCTTTTATGATGACTATACCAAAGTGGTGGAGTATTTCGGGCTACTCCAGGATAAGTTCTAATACTCGATCAACTAAATAAGTGTGAAGTGGGGCCACTTCAATGGAAACACTTATGAACCGGAGATATGGTCCACGGTCGAAACGGACACAACATGAGAATTGAAGAGAGATCAGATTCATCACTGTGGGTGTACTGTTGTATTGGTTTACACAAAAATCCGCCAGATCACGACATCACGTTCACTGAGCGGCGAGTAAATCCGATAGTATTTCACTAGGGAGGTTCAAAGTCATAAGCTACATATCCGATGCAGTGAATGGTTGTCGGGACTTTCTTGCAAGAGTCAGCATGCATAGCATTTACATTAATTTACATTCATGTGGGGGATTGTTGGTCTTAAGCCCAAATGGGCCTTGGGCCCAAGTGTGGGTAATTAGCCCACTAAGAGAAGAGTTAAAACGACTTTATTAAATCGAAAAGATGTTGGCCACTGAAATGAGAAATCGTTGAAAGATTATGAATCTACGTTTCGAGACGAATCTAACGAATATTAATTTGCTCAAAGCCGATATACGGTGAATGAGAAATTAATTAGTAAAGCCAGCCCAAATAAAATAGAAAGTAAAAAACTAAAAAAAAATGATTGTGGCGGGCTGATGACGTGTCACTGACACGTGGGCTGACGAGGGCGACGTGGCGCTGATTGGTACTGACAACGCCTGGTGATATGGCTAGCTGAAGGGGTATTGGGTATTATTCCATTTGTTGTGACTATTTCCAGATTGACCTCTGGTCAAGGGTTATGTCTATTTGCAATTCGGCCCAGTCAAAGGAGGTCAACTGAAAAGTTATGACTTTTCGCGAATTGACCCTGCAGCTTTTCAGAAACTATATATAGGTCCCGTGACAGAATGAAATATTATTCAATTCACTCCCAGCATTTCATAAAGTTGACAGCATCTCTTTAGGCATAAAGCAATAGTAAAGCAAGAAAGGCTGGAGCCTTTAGTAGATTCGCCCGATAATTTCGTTAAGGTGTGCAACGTTTCGAAATTCCTGAAATCGTTGTATCTGAGTCGTATTGCGACATCCCGACGCACTGAAATACGGGTCAATAACTCTTACGGAAAGTGTACGACGTACTTGCCTCGACTTCGACGTAATAAGCCGAAACTCTGTCCGAGTTTTACGAGCGCCACCGACCAGATCTAACACGGACATCAACAATTACCACACACTGAAGGGAAATAAAGGAGGCCGAGAGAAACTGACTTGACAGAACGTGTGAAACAATTTTCGTATCCACCAAATCTAATATTTATTTGTACATAACGTTAAGCATCACAAAATATATCACGTACAGGTCACTTATGTCATTAGCCTACAAAATCGATCATGGGAACTTGTCATTTGGGACGAGTCTATCACATATGACTTAGGTATAGTGTATCTCCGTTTCAATATTAAATTTAGACGGTTTTTGAATTACTAAGAATATAATCAGATAAAATATACTCACAAATCGAGACCATCATGCAATAAATTAGTTATTATCGGATAGTAATTAGTAGGTTACTGCGGTTTAAGAGGTGAAAGATTAGTTGAACCAGCTCGTGAGCTCGATGAGCCGGCTGGAGCTCGACAACTCGAGCATGAGCTCTATGTGCAGCTCAGACTGAACTCAGTCATAGAAAGCTCGCGAGTTTTTTCAATATATTATTAATATTTTTATTAATTATTATGAACAAGAACTTGAGCTCGAACGCACCATGGATTAAATGAGTTCGAGCCCGAGCCTTGAATTGAAAAGCTCGACGAGTTGAGTTGTAAGGGATCAACTCGAACTCGGTTATTTTACAACCTTAATAGTAAAATATAGAAAACCAAAGTGCGGTTTGGTGCGGTTTTGTACCAAAAATCACCGTACCATTATTACGGTGCGGTTTTGTAAATTAAATTAAACCGCGGTTTTGGCGGTTAATTGTATTATACGGTGCGATGTGGTGCGATGCAGGCTTTCGGGCAGTTTTCTAAAACCATTGCACACCCCTACACATGAACACACATGCATTTATTCTCAAATCATATTTGATGAAGCGGTAGGCATTCAAACATGGCTCGTGGCTTGCAGTCTCCGGTTATTATTTACTCTGAATTCAAAACTTCAGTCTTCCAAAATTGCGAAGAAGTTCCTAATGCCTTCATCGTTGGCCAAGTAAAACAACAACAATTGTCGGCCAAGCCAAGAAAATAAATGGCAGACGCGAGATTCCGATCACTAACTGAACAACTCAATTAGAATATGAACATCAACCGAGACTGCTAGCTCCGTAACATGCCTTCAACGTAAGTCCTTCAATGGTTGTTTTAAGTGTAAACGCCTCCTTGATTCCTCTATTTTGATTCTGGCAATTTCGGTTTTGATGGCCGCCATAACTTAATCTTCAACGTATAAAAAGAAAAGTAGCGTTCTTCGACTCCGAAACAAAAAAATACATACATACCACTAACAATGTAGTGCACGAAGACACCGCAGTTGGTAACTCACCTATGTATCATCAAAGTATCTCTCTTCGGCGTCTTGATTGGCTTCTTTGATCCAATGATCGTCCAAAGTCACATCCTCATCGATCCTCTTGTAATCCATGTACTGATGATCCCTCCCCAGACAAAAACTTCTGCTGCATTATATAAGTCAGTTGACCCATCCGCTCGTTTGCTTCCTCCTCCGACAACCCGCCCGGACCCCCGGTCGACCCGCCACCGCAGTGTCCTGCCGTCTATCTTCTCTAGGATGGGTCGCCTACACATAAAGAATTATCAAATCCATATTCAGAGCATCTCGAAAGCGCAATATGAAAATACAGTTAATTCCCCGCAATATTAACCCATAAACTCTATTTTCTACACTAGTTTTCACTCCAACCCACTAACTCTATTTTCTATTCTAAAAATCAATTCCTATATTAAACTTTATATTAAAATTAAAAAGTCAATATAGTATAATATTTAATATTTAAAATTAACTAATTATAAACTTAACATATTATTTAATTATAATTTTATTAAAGTAAAACGAATATATAAATAAATAATAATAATTTAAAATAATTAAAATATTTTTATTACATAAATTATAAATAAATAGAAAGTACAACACAATTTTTGTGTCGAAAATTGTGTATACTCTACATCTAGAGTATGTCTGCTAATCAACACAATATTAGTGTTAGATATAGAGTCCCATTGGAGGAAAGACATACTTCATTTTTGTGTTTTACACAAAATGAAGTACGTTGGAGATGCTCTCACACTTCCTTTTTCAACACAAAAAATACAGTCATTTTTACACAAAAGTAGAGTTGCTAGTACTTCTACTCCAACCCATTAACTGTGTTTTCTACACTGTAATCTACTTGTAATTAATATACTAATATCTTTTTAATTTATAGATAAAACATGACAAATAAGTACAATAAAAAAAATGTGAGCCTAGATAATATTATTTATACCATATAAAAAGAAATAGGTTTTAGTATAAAATAAGAAACACAAACAAAACATATAACGCTATTGTCATGTTACGAATAGCCTTACTCTAAAAAAAAAAGTTTACCCTATTCTATTCATTAACAGGAAACACACTGCAGCATTTAACAACGGGTTGGAGGATAAACTAATTTTATTTTTGTGTTCTACTGTATGGATCGAAGATGCTCTAAGCCTAACAGCTCTCCCACGGGAAGAAAGGCACGCAACACAACAACTTATAAATCGGTATATAAGATTTACCTGGGAATTTACCTGTGAGGAACCATCATCGAAGGTCCCAAATGCAGCTACTTCCTTCTCCTCTTCCTCATCATCATCGTCCACCATTTCTTCTACTAACCTCCCATTTCCTTCATCCCCCACTTTCTTCATCTTCTTCGCTTTCCTTTCTTCTTCTCCTTCTCCTTCTTCAGTTCCATTCCCAACCCAATCGCCCTCATCACACCCAACCTCTGTTGCTCTCCCCTAATCTTCTCCACCAAAGAACGCCTCCTCGCACCTCCTCATGAGAGTCTCCGACCACCGCTCACCGGGCCGGCCATCCTCCGCCCGCTCGGGTCCTGAAACTGCCCAAAAGCTCGTGGTGGAGATAGGGCTCTCTCTCCCTCATAGAATCCTCGGAGAAGTAATGACCTTCCTTCGTCAGCTTGTCCATGTAAGCGAGCCTTCGGTTCTTTATCCTTGCAGTTTGAGACTTCTTTTCTTGCTCAGTAGGGTTTATTGCGCTGCGAAGGTGGCTCAAGTGCCAGTTGACTTCGTATCGTTTTTTAGTGCGTCAATTGGTTGAGTTCATCGAGTGATAGTTTTGATCCGTAACGCTCTGAAACAGTAATGAAAATCACATGTTAATTGAAAAAATACATCATGATCATTAGGAAGTCAAACGACAGGTGGATAGATTATCAATTTACAGAGATTGAGAAATCGACTGAGAAAATAAATGTTAATTGAACAAATGATCGACAATCGATACATGTCAGAATCCATCAAAGCATCCCTTTTATAGGGGGATAAGATTACAAATTTACAGAGTGAAATAATAGACTGACAAAAAACTAGTTAATTGAACAAATGGATCACTGATCAACAAGAAATCATACAAGCAAAGAACGTGTAAGAATTCCATCGACGCATCTCTTTCGTAGGCGGATAAGATTAGAAATTACAGAGAGTGAGAAATGGACTGAAAGGAAAGACATGTTAATTGAACAGATGGGAAGGAAATCTAACGAGCATAGAACATGCCAAAATTCCATCAACGCATCCATCTCATGGGTGGATGAGATTATAAATTTTATAGAGTCTGGAGAAAGACATGTTAACGGAACAAATGGACCAATGATCGATGGGAAATCACACGGGCAAGAAAGTGTCAAATTCCATCAACGCATCCCCTCTATAGGCGGATAAGATTATAGATTTACAGAGAGTGAGAAAATTGGATATAGTTTGATCGAATAAGTGCTCGGAACTGTCAATAAAATCTGAAGAAGATATCAGTAATCGCACACTTATGATACTGCAAACAGATTGAAACAAGCAGCGGAAGAAAAATCACCAATCCTCTTATTTCACGCAATTTCAATATTCAAGTGTTCAGATAAACTGGGAAGGCGTCAAACGAGCAAAAACGTGTCAGAATCAACGGTTTGATTTTATAGGTGGATTGGATAGGATTATCAGTTTACGGAGAGTGAAACGGTGGATACATTTTACTCAAATTCGTACTCAGAACTGTCGATTACGTCTGCAGAAATCAACCACGGAAACATTGAAACAAGCAGCGAAAAAAAATCAACAATTCTATGAACAAGTTTCAAGCAATTTCACGTTTCCAAGTGTTTATGGAGAACTGAATTACCAAGAAAAACGGCGGCGTCGGTGGAAAGAAGGTCGAGAAGAAGGACTTGCGGCGTGAGGGGTCGGCAGCTGCGGTGGGTTGTACCTTGCGCGGAAAGTACAAGTCGTCAAGCAGAGACAATCTCTCAGCGATGCCTTCCTTCGCTTCGTTTCCCATCTGCTCGTTGCTGTTATTTGATGACGGTGGTGCTGATTCTGCCATTTTCGTTGCAGAAATCGATTAAGAAATGGAAATTTATTTACAAGGATTGAAGTCTGAACAGGGATTTAAGTTTGAACATACGATATAAAATAACTTGTGGTAGGTCGGTTAAAAAAGTAATTGTTAGGGGACAATTTGTTTACAGCCCTACCGAACTGTAAAATTAGTCGGTGAGGCCCTGT
>JAPQWV010003427.1:0-41680 GCA_027422505.1 Craterostigma plantagineum
AATCCGCTCCTTAAAAGTAAAATTATGAGATTGTGGGTTTTAAGAAAAAAAAATTTGGAAAAATATTTTTAAATTAGGAATTTAGGTATTATTTTAAAAATTTGGGACTTAAAGTGAAAATAATTAATTTTGGAACCATTAGTGAAATTCGGAGGGGGAGTTCGATGAGTAAGTTCGGGCCGAGTAAATCGGAACGCGGGTCTTTGGGGCCGATTATTTAGAGTACGATAGTTTCGGATCGGGCTGAGCTGATACCTTGGGCCGATACGTGATATAGAGATTTGCATTGTCATGTGTTGCATTTTGTTTGCACGACATTTGCATACACGTGTTACGAGGGAGAGGATCGTGCGGAGTCACGGAAATATTGTACAGTGATGTTGAGTGGGTAGTTTATGACTGATTGATGGTCGTCGAATTGTATGAGTAGTAGGTTAGGACTAAGGCGCACTATATGATTGAGATGTGGGGAGTGGGCCTCCCGAGCTACTGACCCTTGTGGGGAGTGGGCCTCCCGAGCTACTGACCCCTGCGCGCGTGTTGCCTTTAGTCCTAAGCATCGGGCCCTGATGTGATGTGATGTGATGTGATGTGATGAGATGAGTTGAGATGAGATATGAGACAAGAGTCGAGCGTGCATTTGTGAGATGTGTTGGTACGGGGATGTGAGAGCACGTGCATACATGCATATTTTCATCTACTGGGCAAAGGCTCAGGGTTTACGTGTGTAGGTACGAACGTCGGACGTTGGGAAACGTCACGACTAAGCGGCTGATGGCGGGTGACTCCACGGACTTTTGAGGGGTGGCGCAGTACATGGGACGCGACCTGTGAAACGAGTTTATGTTTCGTGTTTTTTTTAAATTTGGGTTAGGACTTCTTGGGCTTCGGCCCAATGAATAGAAATATGTTTGGTTTTGCACCTATGATTTAGACATTAAACGTATTTGATTATTAGTTTTAAAATCTTTAATTAATGGGTTTTCCGCTGCTTACGCTGCGAAATCCGCCAAACTACGTATCTAGGAAGTTGGGTCGTTACAATAAGCCCCACTTACCCTAATTAGGGTTTATCAAAAGAAATCAAAAGGTAAGCCACCTTGTTCTTTTCCATAGAAATACACAACTAACATGCACTCAAGGTGTTCTTCACGTTTTCAACATTCTACCCATTTCTTTTTGATCCTTGTTTGTAATATAAGGCCAACTAGTGGTATTAGAGCCTAACGCGGGATCATTATCTTCGATTTGAATCCAATTTTGCTCGATTCCGACGTGATTTGAAGAAGTTTTTGCTTGAAAATTCATTTTCGATTTTTTCAATACTTTTGGGTGTTTTCAATCGTTTTTAGTGACTTTTTTCCTTTACGACGTTAGAAAATTAATAATGAGTACATTTATGGTCTTTCACGTCGATTTCCGTCAAGTTGATTCAGGTTGCTCCTCACACATGACTGGAAACAAAGAGCTGTGAGCAACTTCACTGAGGGATTTCTCGGAAAGGTCTACTTCGAAAACGGTCAATCCGCACATGTTAGGAACAGGTGATCTCATCCATGACAGGCTGACCATCAAAGGGGTCTCCTACGTCGAAGGACTGAGCTACAATTTATTCAGCATTGGACGTTTCTTTGACAAAGGCTACAAGGTGAACTTCGAGACCAACAAATGTAGCGTCACAAATAACAATGGAAGAGAGCTACTCACTGGCCACAGAAAGACGAACCTCTACTCCATTGACCTCAAAACTGTCCGACCGACGTGCCTCATCTCCCGTGCTTCTCTACATCAGAACGATCTCTGGCATCAGCGACTCTCCCATCTCAATTCAAAGACCTTAACAAATTGTGATCAGAAAACTTGGTCAAAGGACTTCCTTCGTTCAGATATTACAAAGAGCATCTCTGCTCAGCATGTGAAATGGGAAAGATAAAGAAAGCATATCAAGGGACCAAACATATAGCCTCGACTTCCAAACCTCTCGAACTCATTCATATGGATCTGTGTGGACCTATGCGCACTCAGACCATCAATGGGCGAAGATATGTGTTGGTTATTGTGGATGACTTCTTGCGCTACACATGGACCAAATTTCTCAGAACCAAGGACGAAACTCCAGGTCTAATCATTGAGTTTATCAAAACCTCACAAAACCTCTACCAACTAAGTGTCGAAATCATCAGAACTGACAATGTGATAGAATTCAAGAACAAAAAACTCAGTGACTTCTATGCATCACTTGGAATCACCCAACAATTCGCAGCGACATAAACACCTCAACAAAACGGTGTAGTTGAGCGCAAGAACAGAACCTTAGTTGAAGCAACTCGTACACCCCTTATTCACTCTGGACTACCTCACTTCTTGTGGGCCGAAGCAATGAACACAGCCTATTTTACTCAAATCGTGGCTCCCTTCACAAGAGGTTCAATAGGATTCCCTACGAGTTGATAAATCGCAGAGTGCCGGACGTCTCTTTCCTGAGAGTCTTTGGATGCAAGTGCTACGTAGCAAACGATCATGAAGACAGAGGCAAAGTCGACCCAAAAGCATTTGACGGAATACTGGTGGGATACTCGACAACCTCTAAAGCCTATGAGTATACCTCAAGGAAAAAGATCAGTTATGGAAGCATTAACGTAACGTTTGATGAAGTAGACCGAGTAGCTTCTGCACAAATCAGTCCAGAACTCGGACTTCTACGAGAGTTGACAAAGGATCAATCAAGCACCTCCTCTATGGGCGAACCTTCAAAATCCAATACATTGAGCATGGAACTCGATCTCTTATTCGAGGATCTCTTCTCTAGGCCGTCACCACCCACTGCTCCAACAACTTATGTAGCGCCAGAAATAATGACTCTGCAGAGACTAGCAATGACAATTCCCTTCCTACGATGGAAAATCTTCACATTGATGACGACAATGGACTCCCAACTGATACTGAGATTATCTCCAGCTCAGCCGCTGAAACACTTCAGCCCTCTGTTTCGACAATAGAAATTTCTTCGGGAGAGTCAGTACTACCTCAACCTGGAGAAGAAACGGAACATTAGGCTGATCAAAATGAAGAAGCAATACATGATACAAATGTAGATGGATCACCACAACCTAAGACAAGAAGGTGACCCGAGCACACCCAAACTCACAAATAATTGGGGACCCTTCCACAGTGTAACAACTCGAGCAACAACGATAAATGAAAGCCTCTATTCTTGCTATCTCAGTCAAAAGGAGCCCAACAAAGTAGCTGAAGCCTCGCCGACCCAGATTGGATAACCACAATGCAGGAGGAAATCAATCAGTTTGAGAGGTTGAAAGTCTGGAATCTAGTACCTAGACGTTGGGAAAACTGTCATAGGGACTAAATGGGTGTTTAAGAAAAAGGACGAACAAGGAGTTGTTATCCGAAATAAAGCCAAGCTGGTTGCAAATGATACAATCAACAGGAAGGAATCGACTATGATGAGACATATGCTCCAGTCGCAAGAATTGAAGCCATCAGGATTTTTCTAGCTTTCGCTGCACACAAGAACTTCACAGTCTACCAGATGGATGCTAAAACTGCATTCCTCAACGGAATTCTGAAGGAAGAAGTTTTTGTATCTCAGCCTGAAGGTTTTGTGAGCGAACAACTACCAGACCACGTCTACAGACTCGATAAAGCTCTCTATAGACTTAAACAAGCTCCCAGAGCCTGGTACGAGGTTCTCTCGGATTTTCTCACCTCCTTCGGCTTCGCAAAAGGGAAGATTGATACGACTCTCTTTATCAAGAAGGACGGCTCTGACATTATGCTGGTACAATCTACGTCGACGACATCAAATTTGGCTCGACGGACTCAAGAATGTGCAGGAATTTTGGGAGACCTAATGTAATACCCGTAAAAATTTAATACGGGATTATTTCAATAAGTTCGAAATTACAAGATTTATTTTCGAACAAGATCCAATTTCTTCATGATTGGGCCAAAAATTCACAATTTGACCCAAATTTTTAAATGGCCGAAATGAGAATTAAAGCCCATATATATATATATTCTTGGATTTGGCCAACAAATTATAAATTGACCCAATTTTAAATGGGCGGAAAATAATAAAATAAACCCAAATATATATTAAAATAAAGAAAATTAAAATGGATGAAAATAGTGGGGGAGCAAGTGCAAGTGGAGATGACATGATACCCACAATATTCTCCTCCATGCAAGTATTTCCATGAGAGTTAGGTCTCTTTGAATAAATACAAAAAAATAATCCAACACCTAATACCTGGAGGGCATGTGGAAAGAATTAATAAAAAAAGGAATATGGAAAGAGAAGGGGAGTGGCCGAGAGAAAGGAGAGAAGAAAGAGAAGAAAAAAAAAGAGAGAAGAGGGAGAGGCCGAGAGAGAGGGGGAGGGAGAGAGGGAGAGAGAGGGAGAGAGAAAGAAGAAAAAAGGAGGAGAAGAAAATCTCCGGAAGCTCGGGATCGAAGCTCTCGGGTCGGGATCACACGACACAACCCGTTACGTAGCTCTCTACGGATTAAGGTAGGTGAAGATCACCTACATACGTAAAAAAACATTAGGATTTGTGAATTTTACGTGTTTGCATGTTATTCATCGAATTCTCCGGGTTTATGTGATAATAATAATTTGCTTGCATGAATTTTTCGTTGGTTAGCTTAGGGAGCATGAGATGAGAATTTTTAGAACTATGAATATTTGGAAATAGGGATAGAGCACTTTAGACTAAGAAGATACAGCAAAACTTGGGAAGAATTAGGGTTTTCTAGAGTTTTCTTTATCCATTTCGGACAAGAGGTTCAAAAATTCATATCTCACAATATAGACCTCGGATTACAAATTCCTTTGCATATAATTAAGATTTGCAAGTACTTTATCTGTGGTTAAAATTTCAGGTCCATCAGACATCGTTTACCTTGTGATCATTGAGAAATCCGAAACTGTCGCAAACAGCCGTATAAAATAGTTATTTTTAAAATTTTGGGACTTAAATCGGAAGTTACAAAATCCAGGGAGTCTGTGTTGTAAAATTCCGAATAGAGAATTTTTTTTAAAGAAATATAAAGCTTTTAGGACAGATTTAAAATTCGGAATAAATAATTGGGGTTCTTTGTGTATTTTTCAAAAATTCGAGTACTTAATTGAAAAGTTTCAAAAATCCGTGGGCTGTAATGTAAAATCCGAAACAGGGGATATTTTATTGAAAATAGTAAAATTTCAGCTAAGGTTAATTTTTCAGAAGTTTTGGGAACTATATGAATATATTAAACTTCGGCTAGGATCAAATTATAATTTGTCGAAAGTTTTTGGTACTAAATAAACATGTTAGATTTTGACTGGGGTAAAAATGAAAATTTCAGAGACTTTTGGGTTTTAAATAAATGGATTAAAGTTTAGTAGGGTTAAAAATACGATTTTCGGAATTTTCAGAGGATTAAATAAATACTTAAAACTCGGCTAATGACTAAATTGCAATTTTCAGAAGTTTTGAGATACTTGGTAAATATTAAGCAATCGACTAGGGACTTTTGTAAATTACCAGAACCTCCGAAAAATTTAAATAAATATTAAAACTTAAATTGGGGTCTTTATGAAGTTTCTTTAAATCTTTTCGGGATTAAGTAATTGTAAACTTTTCAAATGGAGCTAAATGCAAATGTTTAATAAATCCTGATCCTAAAGAAATATTTAAGAAACTCGGCCGGGTTAAATATAAAATTTCGGAAAAAAAATAAAAAGTTCCAAGTACTAAATAAATAATAAGTATCTAGGCTAGGGTTAAATGGAGAATTTTCAAAAGTCTTGTGGCTAAATAATTATAAAAATATTCGGCTGGGGATTAATTGTAAATTTTCAAAGGTTTCAGAGCAAAAATTGTAATTTTTGAAATTTAATATAGAGCTGAAAATAATTTTTTAAATTTGGGAAAATTGATAATTTCTAAAATATTTTTGGAACTTAAACTAAAGCTGGCGTTGGGGTGAAATAAGAGTCGTAAGGTAGATATAATTAAACTTAGAACTTTTAGTATATCGAGAGGGAGTTCGGTAGTACTGTTTCGGGCGATTAAAAATCGGAACGTGGGCTTTGGCCCGAATTATTTGTTGAGTGTTGATTCTTGGAATCGGACGGAGCTGATACATCGGGCCGATATGTAATATAGAAATGTGGAAAGGATATGTTATATGTTGCACTTTTATTTGCACGGCATTTGCATACACGTGTTACGAGGGGAGTGCGGGGTCATGAGAGTATTGTACGGAGAAGTGAGTGAGATGGTTTATGAATGAGAAATGATAGATGAGTTGTATGAGTGAGGTTAGGACTAAGGCGCACTTTATATGGAGGGAGTGGGGCCTCCCGAGCTACCGACCCCTTGTGGGGAGTGGGGCCTCCCGAGCTACGGACCCCTGCGCGCCTGTTGCCTTTAGTACCTAAACCTCAGGCCTTGATGTGACGTGATGAAATGAGATATGAGAAAAGAGTCGAGCGTGTATTTTGTGAGCTATGTCGGGATTGGAGTGTGAGCGTGTTTGCATTACATGTTTTCATCTACTGGGCAAAAGCTCATGGTTTACGTATGTTGGTGAGGCGGCTGATGGCGGTGACTCCACGGTCTTGGGAGAGCGTGGCAGTACATGGAACGCGACCTGTGGAGTATTTTCATTCATGTTTCATATTGTTACTGTTTGGGCTTCGGTCTAATACAATAATGTGTGTGTTGTAAAACATTTTTATTTACGGGTTTAGACTTTTGGGCTTCGACCAGTACTTGAATATTTTTATGAAATAAAAAGGTTTTATTAAATGGGCTTTTCGCTGCTTACGCTGCGTAAAACCCGCCAAAATACGTATTTAAGAAGTAGGGTCGTTTCACCTAATGAAGCAGAAATCTGAAATAAGTATGATGGGCGAACTAAGCTTCTTCTTAGGCCTCCAGGTTAAGCAGCTTTACGATGGAATCTTTATCAGTCAATCCAAGTACGTTCACGACATACTCAAGAAGTACAACTTGGACAACTCAATGCTGCCAGCACCCCCCATGTCCACCTCATGCAAACTTGATGCAGATTCATCAGGAAAATCTGTTAACCAAACGATTTATCGAGGCATGATAGGATCCTTGCTTTATCTCATGTCCAGTCGACCTGACATCATGTTCGCGACGCGTCTCTGTGCTCGCTTTCAAGCTGATCCAAAGGAGTATCACATGCTCGCCGTCAAGAGAATTTTCAAATACCTCAAGGGAACTCGAAATCTTGGTCTATAGTACCCAATGGAGTGCAACTTCGAACTCGTAGGATACACAGACGCCGATTATGCGGGATGCAAGTTGGACAGAAAGAGCACCTCTGGAGCCGCTCAATTTCTTGGGGGTAAACTCGTAAGCTGGTCGTCTCGAAAACAAAATTGTGTCTCAACTTCGACAGCAGAGGCAGAATATGTCGCTGCTGCGAGTTGTTTTTCACAAATTTGTAGATGAGAACCCAGCTACGAGATTTTGGCATAATGTTAAATCGTATTCCCATTTTTAGTTACTCAAAAAGTGCTATAGCTATAAGAAGTAATCCAGTACATCACTCACGCACAAAACATATAGACATTAGATATCACTTTATCAAGGAACATGTAGAACAAGGTACAATCGAAATGCATTTTGTTCACACAGATCTTCAACTTGCTGACTTATTCACTAAGGCATTGGATGAAAAGCGATTCCAATTCTTGGTATCTAGGTTAGGCATGTTGAACCGTAAGACATGATCGATTCTCCCTACATGAACTTGATATTGTGTAAATAGTCACTTAATTTTTCTCTACATGTTTTCATGTGTATGTTGAAAATCCTACTATCATATATAGGGGGAGTCTTGAAAAATTACGCACTAATCTAGGGAGAGAAAAATTATGCACTAATCTAGGGGGGAGTCTTTGAACACTTTGCATAAATGAAGGGGGAGGTTCTACTATTTTTCATCAAATTTTCCTTCAATTCGAATTGTAGGGTAAAATATTGAGATAGTCATTTATTTATCTTAAGTCAAAAATTTTATCGGCGAAACTCTTTCAAACTCGATCGAAACTAAATATTCACATATTTAAAATAGTTTCTCGGCGAAACTGAGTATCGTTTTAACTCCTTTAAATTCGATCGAAATTGAATATTCAATCTTTTCTCGGCGAAACTGAGTATCGTCCGAAACTCATTTAAATTCAATCGAAACTAAAATATTCAAATATTTAAATTCTTTTCTCGGCGAAACTGACTATCGCCCGAAACTCGTTTCGATCGAAACTGAATGTTTTAAATCCTCTTAAAAATTTTACACGGCGACACAGATCATCGCCCGAAACTAATTCAATTCGATCGAAACAAAAAATTTTAACTCCTTTGTATGTTTTACTCGGGGAAACTGAGACTCGCCCGAAACCACTCTTGATCGAAACTCATCCTATATATAGTGTTTCGCCTGAAACTTAGCTTTCCTCATCGATTCTCCCAAATTCACTTTCAAGATTTCTCTGCAATCATACGCAACTCTCGTCACCATCACAAACAAATCTCTGTTTTTCGCGATTATTGCAGCTCCAAACTCACTACTGATAAGGGAAAACATACAATCTGCAGTTTTGAACTGATATTGTTCTCGTTTTTACAGGATTCGCAGTTTAGGGTTTGAGTGAGAACGCTCGAATCACACTCAAATTGTGTTCGATTCAGCTTTCATTCGCCCGAAACTCACCACAAATTCAATTTCACATTACAATCGGCCGATACTGTCCTTTTAATTACCCTGTGATTTAAATCGAGCGATTCAGGAGTTTCGATCGAAACTATCTTTTAATTAGAACATGATTTAAATTTCGAGCGATTCGGGACTTTCGATCGAAACTGAGTTTTAATTAAAACGTGACTTAAATTTTGAGCGATTCAGGACTTTCGATCGAAACTGTCTTTTAAGTATAAAAAACTATGATATGAATCGCACGATTGGACACTCTTGCCCGAAACTCAATAACACTGTGATTTGAATTGCAAATTGAATTTTGACCGAAACTGACTTACAATGTCGCCGATTGATTGACTCAATTTGAATAATTCTTCCTCTCTGCGAACTTTATTCAAAATTTTATCAAAATTTCTCAAAGTCCTAAAGTATTACCACATTTGACGTTGACTCACATTTTACATTATCTTCCCTAGCGTTCTAATGGTTGGATCCTACTAATCCTTTGATCTTATATTACAGATATATTAAAATGGTGCGACAGATTGATGAGGTTTTTGCTTCAAAGGACTGGGCACAGAGAACACCCAACAACCTCCAACTAGACTTTGACAACACCTCGTGCCCAGATCCTATCATTGTCAAAATTCTAGCAAACCACCCTCTGAAAATAGCCCTCAATATCACCGAGTGTGTCCCAAAAGTATACATCCAACAATTCTGGTCCACTCTTCAAAACCCAACAAATAACCCAAAAACAACCCGTCTCTCCGCTGAAATCGACAACACCATTGTCGTTTTTTTACCCCAGCCATTCTTCGCTACCTACTAAACCTACCATACTCACTACTGTATGATCCTCATCCATCTAACGATGACTTGATCCGAGACTTCCTATTCATGGGCCACAAACCAAACGTCCAAAACTCCATTCACCTCCTTGACTTCACGGCAAAAGACATCCCTGGACCATGGCGGACTCTCTTTCTGATCGTCAACAAATGCCTCTCTCCGAAGCACGCTGGGCCTGACAAATGCAACGCAACATCATGCTGATCTTCCATGGGATCATCTTCAACAAAATTATGATGTCGCACAACTACTATGACGGACATACTTGACCAATTACGAAGGCGAGGTCACGGATCCACGAAGCCAGTACTTCCTTACCTAGGTGGCTCCCTGCCATCGTCCAACACTTCGTGGATCTTCATCCCGAAATAGAGCGCCGACCCAGGACCGAGGGCTATCAAGCTCCAAAGCTCACCAAAATCCAATCAACAAAAATCAAGCTTGATCAGAGGCCATGATCCTACCAGATCATCTAATTCAACTTCTCGATCCAACTGAGCCGGAGCTCCTAAATACCTTCGAGCCAACAACCTTGATGATGTTCCCATGGTTCAACATATCCCTGTTGAACCTAACCAAGGGAAAAGCCAACCCTCACAGCCAAATATAGGTCTAGGAAGCTCTTCATCCCCAAAGCCAAAACAGAAGAGAAAATCCAAAAGAAAATGATAGAAGTAGTCAACAGGAACGACGTACAAAACAGAAACACGACCGTCTTCCCCTCTCCACTAGTCCACAAACAAGCCGGACCGAGCCAATAGGTGCAGGGGACGACTTTGTCTTCCCCCGAGTAGAAGTCGCAACATCGGGTCCAATCGCGCAAACTACCCTTCCTAGCCAAGCAATCATCTCCCACAGATGATTGTTTCACACACTCACGAGGTGCCACGTCAACCATCGCCACCTCGCTCGGAGTAGGTAGATGTATCAAGCAGTTCGCAGCCTCAGACTGCATCTTCTTTGACCACGACAAGTCTAGTGCCCTCACCCTCCAAAGTTTTTCCATTTTCTAGGACACGTACTCTTGTTTCTGCACCTCTAGATCTTAGTGATCTAGATCGAATGCTCCACAACGTCTCCGTACTAGAATCTAGTACGGAACAGAGTGGAAGACCAACATAGTCAACATCACCGCAGCTACGGACATGGGCCATCGACCTGAGTCTGTCTCAGCATCGATGCCAACGGTGAGCCTAGGTGGCCTCGGTTCTTCAAGTCCTGTACAAACAGGCGACACATCAGTACCTTCTACTGATGTTGTGATAACGAAACGTCTTCGTGACTCCGTCAGGTTATTTTCCCCGTTCGTGACGGAGGCCAGACTGAATGATCGACTCGCTGAGTTCGCCAAAAATCTCGAAGACTCCATTATGACCCAAGTGTACAGCACAATTGGTACATCCTCTCGAGACAAAGGCGAAGCTCCCATCACCGAAGAACCACCCCATGCCGATCCATCTCCTGACTCTGACGGCGGCCTGTGGAATGTTCCAATTTCGGAACTCATCGAAGTCCTGTTGGCTAGACTCCGCACCGCACCGAAGCTCACCGATTATGAAGCGGAGGTCCTCAGACGTCTCGAGCTTTCATTCAAATCAACTAATCCAGGCGAGGCCCAAACATAACGACAACCACGTGACGACCCTAACGGTGAGGATCGTCCAGAGTGGGAAAAGACACGAGACACTGGCCTCACCTCAACAGTCGCAGCCTAGAGCCACCCAAACACCTACTAGAACAAAATCACTTACACCCACACAAATAAAAAAATCTACCCGAACTACTACCAAAACAACCCAACAGCCCTCCCCACCAGCTATAAGCCTTTCACATCCCCTTCCCACAAGCCAACCCTTCGATATCCCCATCCTCTGCCATCCTATCCCTACAGCCTAATGAACCAATCATATCTCTAGAAACACTATACAATCCACACACAACGTTAGAAAATACATCTTCAATGACGATTGGTTAACAAAGTTGATGCATCCAGCCTTGGCCAAGGGCGATGAAAGCAAACGTTAGCATGGTCCTTATCGATGATGATGAACTCGAGGAAGGTGAAGACTATGGAGCTGACATTGAACTTCTCGAGATTCTCAAACACGCCGTCGTCGATGAGGAGTGCCTCCCTTCGATGTCAAAGATAGGAGAAGAACAGAAGCCACCATGGGAAAATGTCAAAGTGACTGCCCCATATCAAGAAGAGGTAGGAAGGAGAATCTGGAGGAAGGAAGATAGAATCAAGAAGTTAGACGAGCTCGATCTAAGAGGCCTAAATCATCTCCCGTTACCAACCGGCGTATGATACATTCTCTCTCTTCGTAGAGGGCTTGTGTGGAGAGGAAAATGAGCTGATGTTGAGGCTCTTAGAAGAGAAGAAGGAAGGAAAGCCAGAATCAGCAAAGTCCTAGGAGTACGGCGAGGTCGTCTTGACTTCTATGAATTTCCTATCTACAAAGTGCAGCGAGAAGATGGAACGGTCGAAGAACTGGCTGAAGGGGATCTCTCCTACATCAGAGGTGAAGACGTTGATCAGATACTGGGAAGCTTCAGAACACTTCAGAATCCAGACTTAAATGTGTGATACGTCGCTCTTAAGCGATTCATGATGCGCCAAATCAAATTCAATACCACTCACGACCTTCAAATGGCGGTAGAAAGCAACATGAAGAGGGTGAATCTCACGAAGCCATCCTTCGAAGTCCCCGACCCAGGTCTTGGTGAAGGCCACATAATCAATGAAGACGACGATCCATCAGTGGTCCACATCAACTACAAGGGAGAAAAGAGGCTGATGTAAACATCAGAGATTGCCAAATTCAGCGATGGAACGCTACTGATTATTCGAAGCAAACTCGGAAGGATTCTGGAGCAACTAAGATTCGAAGAAGCAGAAGTCCAGGAGAAATACGAGAAGCTGATCAACATCATCTCAGATCGAATATCTTTGTGAAGAGTTCTACGATCATACGAGTTCAGACTTGGACTCAGGAAATCAGTCTATGCGGTGGAGAAACCCAAGAAGAAGAAGACACAAAGGACACCAAAGCGAAAAGGATGCTAAGGGGGGATTCTTAGGACTATTTTGTAGCATCCTTCAATTTAATGTAATCTTGGGTTTATATGTTAGTAATTAATGTGTTGTTGTAGTTTGGGATGACTTATGATATTTAGTAAGAGTATTGTAATGGGCTTTAATATACCAAATACTTGTGGTATATAAAGGCCCAACTTACCCTAATTAGGGTTTATCAAAAGAAATCAAAAGGTAAGCCACCTTGTACTTTTCCATAGAAATACACACACTAACACGCACTCAAGGTGTTCTTCACGTTTTCAACATTCTACCCTTTCTTTTGATCCTTGTTTGGTAATATAAGGGCCAACAATCGATTCTCAATTTCAACTATGTTGCGAAAAAGTGACTGATGAAGACACGTGGGAGAAAATTCCTCCACTTTTCACACATTGAATGTGCTCCTGCAGCACCAATATCGTGAAGATTTTTAAAAGTATTTGAATTGATTTCTTGCCTTTTTGTTGCTGAACAAAATAATGTGCTTCTGTTGAAAAATCATGAGGCACGTCCAAAAGGTGCTGCACCATTTTCCTGAAGTAAATGTGTCAGCCATGCAACATGATTATAAGCAAGTTAGAGGACGTGGTCGTGGACGTGGAAGAAACCGTTATAATCGTGGTGATTATACCAGAAAATGCAACTCACCACCAGACGTGGAAGGGTAATGTGGCGACCCGACCTCCTAATCCTATATTCTAGCGTGTTCCTAAGTGCCTAGCGAGTTGTGAGTAGTGAATTGCATCAGCAATACGTATATATTTTTCATTTTCCCATCTACGTAATGGAAACATCGTTCTATACAGGACAAAAGAATGCATGTCGGACATTATGCTCCAGACATGGTCTAACTACAAAGGTGAAGGCGTGTCGGCACAGCAAAAGCTCCTATGCGCCCGGCCTCACAGGTCGTCATCCACACACACACGTCCACCCCAAAAGCAGCACGAAGCTTCAAAAGGTCGGCCTTGTCTTTCAACACGATCACGTATGGTGGTCGTCGGTGCCTACAACACACAACGTAAGGAATGAGCCACCGAGGCTCAGTAAGCGGAAATTAATGGCACCTAATCGCACATGATTCGCATAAGCATATATCGAGTACGGGATTAGACACGTAATTACTTAGGTCATATACGTAATTTATTGGCCCTAAAGACTTACGGGGAACCCGGGTGCTACATCCTCCCCCCCTTAAGGAGGATTTCGCCCCCGAAATCAGCCCGTTTGGAACAATTCAGGATAGCGGATTTTCATCTCATCTTCGCGTTCCCAGGTGGCTTCCTCCACTGACTGATTCCGCCACAGAACTTTTACTAGAGGAATTTCTTTGTTCTAAGCCTCTTTGTCTCGTGCATCAATATTTCCACGGGAATCTCCTCATAACTCAGGTCTGGTTTCAAGTGCTGGTGCAGTGAGTCGTTTATCAAAGCATGGCTTGGGTCAACGATATACTTCCGTAACGTGGAAACATGAAACACATCGTGTACTTGCGACAACGATGCTTGTAGTTCTAGTTGGTACGCTACTTCACCAACTCTCTTTGTTATCTTGAAGGGACCGATGTATCTCGGACTTAGTTTTCCCTTCTTTCCGAACCTCTTGACGCCTTTCATCGGTGATACTTTCACAAAGACCCAATCGTTCACCTCGAATTCTAGCGGTCTACGTCTCCGATCCGTGTAACTCTTCTGCCTGCTTTGCGCCGCACGCATTCTCTCTCGGATCATAGTGATAATTCCCATCATTTTTCGTATCATGTCGGGCCTAACATCGCCCGTTCACCGACTTCATCCCAATGCACTGGGGACCTGCACTTCCGTCCGTACAAGGCTTCATATGGAGCCATCCCAATCGTGGCCTGGTAACTGTTGTACGAGAATTCTACAAGTGGAAGGTATTTGCTCCAATTGCCTTTGAAATCAAGCACACAGGCTCGTAGCATATCTTCCAGCGTTTGGATCGTCCGCTCGGATTGGTCATCCGTTTGCGGATGATATGCTGTGCTAAATGCCAACTTTGTCCCCATTGCCTTTTGTAAACTCGTCCAGAATTTAGATAGGAACCGTGAGTCGCGGTCTGAGACTATCGTTAAGGGTGTCCCATGGAGTCTTACTATCTCTTGGATGTACAATTCGGCATACCGCTCCATGGTAAACGTTGTACTTATCGGCAGAAAATGGGCAGATTTCGTAAGTCGATCTACAATTACCAAAATTGCATCGTGTCCTTTAGCGTTCCTCGGCAATCCGCTCACGAAATCCATCGTTATATTGTCCCACTTCCACTCTGGAATGGGTAAAGGTTGCAGTGTCCCAGCCGGCGCTGATGTTCTGCCTTAATTTGCTGGCAGGTGAGGCATTGGCTCACGAACGTTGCTACGTCCTTTTTCATTCCCGGCCACCAGTAGTTAGTCCTTAGACCCCTATATAGTTTCGTAGCCCCTAGGTGTACCAAATATGGGGTGGTATGTGCTTCCGTCATTATAGCTCGACGGAGGTCTATATTGTTCGGTACGTATATTCGACTCTTGTAGTACAGGCTTGTGTCGTTCCGAAACACGAAGTCCGTTGTTGACTGTTCAGTCTGCGCTCCCTTGGTTTTCAGGTAAAGCTCATCGTTTTCCTGTGCCTTTCTGATTTGCTCCAGTAACGTTGGTTGCAGAGTCAGGGCTGCTAACTTCACCTCGACTTCTCCCAATGGTACGATCTCCACGTCGAGCCGTTGAAGTTCCGCTGTCACTGATTTCCGGCTTAGAGCATCCGCTACTACGTTCGCCTTTCCTGGGTGGTAGTTGATTACACACTCGTAATCTTTCACCAGTTCCAGCCACCTTCTCCGCCTCATATTGAGTTCTTTCTGGGTGAAGAAATACTTTAAACTCTTGTGATCGGTGTAGATTTCGCATCTTTCTCCATACAAGTAGTGCCTCCAAATCTTGAGAGCGAAGACTACAGCAGCAAGCTCCAAGTCGTGTGTAGGGTAGTTCTTCTCGTACTCCTTTAGTTGTCGTGAGGCGTAAGCCACCACGTTACCCGTCTGCATCAGTACGCATCCGAGCCCATTTTTCGAGGCGTCGCTATACACTGAGAACCCTCCTGTTCCCGTGGGTATCGTCAACACTGGGGCTGTAGTAAGCCGCTTTTTCAGTTCCTGAAAGCTTTGTTCACATTCCTCGTTCCATAGAAAAGGTGTGTTCTTTTTAGTCAGCCTTGTCAGCGTAGAGGCGATTCTAGAGAAATCCTTGATGAATTTCCTATAGTAGCCCGCTAAGCCCAAGAAGCTCCGTACTTCCGTTACGTTAGTTGGCTGCGGCCAGTCACTAATTGCTTCGATTTTGCTCGGGTCCACCGAGATTCCCGCTCCAGAGACGATGTGTCCCAAGAACGCTACCTGATCCAGCCAGAATTCACACTTCTTGTACTTGGCGTACAGCTGCTTTTCCCTCAGTACTCCGAGTACTACTCGTAGGTGTTGTTCGTGCTCCTCCTTCGTCTTGGAGTAGACGAGGATGTCATCTATGAATACAATTACAAGCTTGTCTAAATAGGCTTCGAACACCCGGTTCATTAGGTCCATGAAGGCCGCCGGTGCGTTCGTCGGTCCAAAGGGCATGACTAGAAATTCAAAGTGCCCGTATCTGGTACTGAATGCCGTTTTGGGAATGTCTTCCTTGCGGATTTTCAGTTGATGGTAACCCGACCTCAAGTCGATCATAGAGAACACTATGGCTCCTCGTAGTTGGTAGAAGAGGTCGTCTATTCGGGGTAGTGGGTACTTGTTCTTGATCGTCAGCTTGTTCAGCTCCCTGTAGTCTATGCACAGTCTCATCGAGCCATCCTTCTTTCGTACGAATAGAACTGGCGCACCCCAGGGAGAAAAGCTGGTCTGAATGAATCCTTTTTGTAGGAGTTCATCTATTTGTTCCTTCAACTCCTTTAATTCCGTTGGCGCTAATCGGTATGGAGTCTTAGACACTGGTGCTGCTCCCGGCACCAGGTCGATCGTAAACTCAATGTTTCTGTCTGGGGGTAGTCCCGGTAGGTCTTCTGGAAATACGTCGGGGAACTCCTTAATCACGGGTACGTCTTCGAGTTTCGTGGGGGTATCTTCTTCTGCCTTCAGTGCGAACACCAGGTATGCCTCGCATCTGGAATTGACTAGTCGCTGAGCTTTTAAAGCTGATATCCTCGGAGTGCCTCTCCCTTTCACTGTCCCCTTGAGAGTGAAAGATTCTCCCCCTTCTATGCTGAACGTAACTATCGTACGATTACAGTCTATCACCGCTCCATACTTTGAGAGCCAGTCCATTCCGAGGATCACTTCATAGTCATCCATGGGGATGACTATCAAATCTACAGACAATTCTTTGTTACCGACTAGGATTGGGCAATTTCTTAACATTTGGTTAGTCCTAGTTGGTGCCCCACTTGGTATTGCTACGCTATACTAATAATCCACTCGCTCAGGCTTTACCCCGAGTTTCATCACATACTTCACATACGCAAACGAGTGGGTCGCCCCGGAATCTACTAGAATGCACGTGGGAGTTTGGCAGATCAGTAGGGTACCTGTTACCACCTCCGAGTTGTTTTCGGCTTCCTCTGACGTGATGCTATACACCCGTGCTGGCACCATCGCGGGTCTTACGGTGTTTCCTACCTGATTTCCTGGAGCGATTTCAGGGCACTGTTTTGCGAAATGACCTATCCTTCCACATCTGAAGCACGCATTAGCTGGCGTGTTGCAGTTCCCAAAGTGCTTCCTTCCACACCTCTGACAGTTAGGGAATTGAGCTGCCCCTTGATTCTGGTTTGGATTTGGGGGTCTGTTCATCGTCCGCTGAGGTTGTTGAGGAGGCCTGTTCTGAAATTTCTTCTTGCGCCCTTTAGGCACGAACTGCCGTTTCTGGTCTCCTCCGCTCCATTGCGCTCCTTGCATTTGCGCGAACTTGCGTTTGGCCTCTTGTGCCTTCAAGATCCTGGCTTCCGCCTGTTCAGCAACCATAGCTCTCTCTGCTACTTGAGAGTAAGTAGCTCCCTGAATTCCCGCCATGCTCACATCCTTGTAGAGCTCGGGCTTCAATCCTTCCAGAAAGCGTTCGACTTTTAGAGCTTCCGTGCTGATCATGTGAGCAGCGAACCTGGACAGCTGCTCAAACTTCCTCATGTACTCTGCCACGGTCATAGACCCTGCCTGAGGTTGATGAATTCGTTCAGGCGCTGTGCTCGAATCGGGGCGGTGAGGTACTTGCCCCTGAACAACTCCTTGAATCTTTCCCAGCTCATTGTAGCGGGGTTCTCCAACACCATGATGGTGTCCCACCAGTGTCCTGCGCTCCCTCGTAGTAGGAACGCAGCGCAAAGGGCCTTCTCCGCCTCCGGAACCCTACTATAGACAAACATACTCTCGAGAGTCCTCAACCAGTCCTCAGCTGCTGTCGAGTCAGCTGTGTCTTCGAAGGTCGGTGGGTTCAGCCTTCGGAATCGTTCTCCCACCATCTCAGTCCTTTCTGCCTGAGTCGGCCCAGTGTTTGCCGCGTTCTGCTGAATAAGCTGTTGGATCTGTGCCGATTGTTGGCGAACCAATTCCGTTAGTTGGAAGATGGTCGCATCGCGGTTGTCCGTAGGGGCCGTGTTTCCCCTATTCTGGTCGTCGCCACCACTCGACTCACCTCTTGTTCTTACCATCTCTATACCCTATCCTGATTGTCCTATGGCCAATAAATTATACAACATAGAACTTCACATAGACTTAACACTTACTTGCAAGGCCGCTTCCGCTCTTTTGGGTGTGTGTGTGGACAGTCTACTGAACCTGTAACCGAAGCTCTGATACCACCCTGTGGCGACCCGACCTCCTAATCCTATATTCTAGCGTGTTCCTAAGTGCCTAGCGAGTTGTGAGTAGTGAATTGCATCAGCAATGCGTATTAATTTTTCATTTTCCCATCTACGTAATGGAAACATCGTTCTATACAGGACAAGAGAATGCATGTTGGACATTATGCTCCAGACATGGTCTAACTACAAAGGTGAAGGCGTGTCGGCACAGCAAAAGCTCCTATGCGCCCGGCCTCACAGGTCGTCATCCACACACACACGTCCACCCCAAAAGCAGCACGAAGCTTCAAAAGGTCGGCCTTGTCTTTCAACACGATCACGTACCGTGGTCGTCGGTGCCTACAACACATAACGTAAGGAATGAGCCACCGAGGCTCAGTAAGCGGAAATCATGCATGTATGCACGTGTCACTCCCCTGCAAAGGCAATCCACGCCGATGCACACCCCACTCAGCAAAGACGATCCGCGCCAATGCTCCTAGTACTCATACTAGTACCACTCAGGGCCCACGACGCACTTACTATGCACCACTAAGAGCTCAATGTCCTCAATAGGATCGTGACAGTGACCCACGCTGGGTAGCCTACGCTAGGTTTCCCTAGGTCGCACCCTCCCAGGTCGTCCCCTCTGTCATACGGTAGCCCACGCTGGCAGCCTACGCTAGGGTTCCCCCTAGGTCGCTCCTTCCAGGTCGCTCCTTCCGCAAACAGGGCAGTTGCCTACGCCAGTTAGCCTACGCTAGCATAGCTAGGTCGCTCCTTCCTGGGTTGCTCCTCCTGCCTCATCATAAATACCGGCGTCGTACGCCGTATAGGGTGCCATAGAATTCGTCCATGACTCAACTGCGAGTCGACACACCGGCCTATATCGGCGTGTCTTCGTCGCATACAAGCGACATAATAGAATGCACACTCAGTCCCACGACCATCCCTCACGAGTTCGTGTGTGCATGTGGGTATGCATATGGAGATGCAAGTAAACGTAACATAACTTACCACTTTAAATTGCTTCAATCAATTTTCACGAGTTCATGAAACCACGTAGGCACGTAAACACGCAATTTAGGCACATAAAACAAGTTGTGTGTCGTAGTTGGATTTCTACTTACCTGTCGTCCGAGCGAAATTAGTATTCTCCTCGTTCGCTCCTAATGTACGACCTTTACACATAAATATCGTCATATCAGTGTCGTGCCTTTATAAGGTACCTAAGTCGTATTATATTTAATAAGCTAGACTGTAAGTCGTTAGTTTCAATTTGAGGCTAAGTCCCTACCCGACCAATTTCTAAATTATGTTAGTATTAAATTCTTAATCTAAAGAGTTCGGCGAAATGTCTAAGTATTGTTTGATTCATTCGATTTGTGAAGCTTGGAGACTCCCAATTTTAGAAATCGCCATGTTCTTCACAAGGTGGCAAATCGCCGGTTTTGACTTCTATTTTGCCAAGATTTCGCCCGATTTCCTTTGTATCTTCAAGGTGCCCGATTTGATTTACATGATAACTTCCATCGGCCGATTTGTAAATCGCCGTGTCTTTTTGTCATCATGATGTCAGCCCGAAACCATGCATGGGGTAAGGATTGTTTTCGGCCGATTTGAGGGTTTGCAAGGATGGAAATCGCCCGATTTCCATGCATGAAGTGGTTAGAGCCTTCGGCGGATTTGGAAATTGGCGAGTCCTTCAGGTTGCGGCAAATCGTCCGATTTAGGTTTGCTAATCTAAGTTTCGGCGATTTGTTCTCCTAATGCCACGTGGAGTTTCTATTTCAAATCGCCCGATTTGATCTCTTAAGGACTGGTTCGATAGATCCTACGCATGCAGTAATTTGCCCGATTTGTTACCTAATTTCCCCATTTTCGATTGAACTCTGAATCATCTACCCGAATCTCCAAGTTCTAAGGTTTCCTTCTATTAACCAAAATGTCGAATACTACCTAAAGATCTTCTCTTGCTGGAGAAATGAGTCTTAGCGCAAGTTAGGCTAGCCAAAGTCAAACAATAATCTCGAGGCACTCTTAGTTATGATTTCATTTCCAATCCTAGGACTTTTGCCGTCTATGTTACATTCAAGTTCCTAAGTCCCTTACATCTTGAACATGCTTTAACACTTAGTAACGGAAACCAAAGTAGTTTAGGGTGATAAGTTCGCTTACTCGAAATCCTGAGCAGATTGGAGTGGTCCTTTGGGATGAATCCTCTCGGCCTCTTCTCTTTTCTTTCTTGCTTTTGGGTGTCGATGGTTATTGAGTGAGGTTAAGGGTTTGGATTGTTAGGTTAGATATTTTATACATCATAGGTATGGAGAAATGGGAATAGACTTAACGTGACTCTCCTTATCTTAAGGAAAAGTTGTCCCTATAGTTTCTTTTAATTTAATTAGGCATATCATTCAGTCATAGTCCAAATTTTATCGGGTGTTGGACCTAGGTTTCTAGTTTATTTCCAAATCGGTCGATTATACTTCTCTCTACGCATAAATTGTCCGATCTCTAGGGTTAGTCTAAGGAATCGGCCGATTCCTGTCCTCATTTCTATTTGCTCAACCTCAGCGATTTCATTCCATGATCGCCCGATTTCCAATCACTTAAGTATAAGTTCGGCGATTTCCCCTCGTCATGCCACGTGTTTCTTGTTACTAATCGCCCGTTAATTCGCCCGATTCCCACTCGATTTGTTCGATGATTTTAGCTTCTAAGTATATGGGAATCGGCCGATTTCTAATTTGCTCAATTTGAGCTCGGCGATTTCCCATATTCTTTACACATTGAAATCGCCCGATTCTATTTGTCTAATTTGAGCTCGGCGATTT
Organism: Craterostigma plantagineum; assembly: GCA_027422505.1. Classification (NCBI taxonomy): domain Eukaryota; kingdom Viridiplantae; phylum Streptophyta; class Magnoliopsida; order Lamiales; family Linderniaceae; genus Craterostigma; species Craterostigma plantagineum. The sequence goes on from JAPQWV010003427.1 coordinate 21,324, forward strand.
CTCGTGTGCGTGCCACATGTACTAGTGATAAAAATCTTCTAAGTCCTTATAACACATAGTCCTAATTCGTAACACATTTAGGAATTAAATCACACAGCCTGAAGTCATATAAACCTGAAATTAATGGCACCTAATCGCACATGATTCGCATAAGCATATATCGAGTACGGGATTAGACACGTAATTACTTAGGTAACGTAATTTATTGGCCCTAAAGACTTACGGGGAACCCGGGTGCTACAGGTAACAACGATGGGAAAGATGGTGATCAAGGTAAAGAGAAAGTGGAAAATAAATGCCACCGTTTCGCTTGATAGGTCATTGGTCTCGTACATGTCTTACGCAAAAGCATTTTGTCGACCTCTATCAGGCATCATTGAAGAAAAAGGAGAAAATGTCGAGACAAACTTTCTTAGTTTTGGTCTCACCGACGATGGCTTTAATGATTTTACTTTTTAGATGTTGCAGATTTCTTTGTCAATACCTCCGAAGGTGAAACTAGTGGTAGTCACCCAAGGTGAAACTATTGTAAATCATCCTGAAGGTGATAATTAATAAACGTATTGTAGTACGTTTAGTAGTATTTAATTGGCTCATAATAGAGTTTTCGTAGTCATCTTGTGCACTTATTAACTCTATTTCTACAAATTTTGGTATTACAATGCCTTAGGACGAGTTTCGGGCGAAAAGGAGCGAAAACGAGGCAAAATGGCGCGAAGACGACGAAAACTGGTGTCGGTCACGGCCGTGACACACAGTGCACGCGGCCGTGACAAGGGACAGAAGCCAACCAACGAGTCGGTCACGGCCGTGACCTCTATTGCACATGGCCGTGACGTAGAGCAGTGAGCGAAGAGTTCCAATACAAGATCGTCCCGGCCGTGATGTATAGTGCATTAGGCCGTGACGTTGGGCAGAGAGTTGGGCCGAAGATGGTCACGGCCGTGACGTTCTATGCACTTGGCCGTGACACATGGCAGTATGCGAAGCAAGTTGAGTCGGTGAAGGTCACGGCCGTGATCGTTACGAAAATCCCTATAAAAGCAGAAGTTCCATGCAGAAAGAGGGGATACTTACCAGATATCGACCCTAATCCCTGAAGAGACGAAAAGAGCCTAAAAAGAACACAGAATTGCATCCCGGAGTGCGAGAGACGGATCAACGCCGCAATCACGCCCAATTGAATGAAGAACGAAGATTCATCCACGCTACCATCCCTAACTCACCAGTATTCAAGATCATGAGTCTTCCTTCTCTGTTCTTATTTCTTTCGTTGTTTTCCCGTCTATTATGAGTAGCTAAATTCCCTATGTGTTTGGGATTAGATGAACGCTAGGTTATTTTGTATTTAAGACGTATGTTATCGTGACTCGTGTTTATGACTATTTATCTATCTATGAAATTGTTTCGTCGCTTTAATATGTCTATGCGTTTAGGGCGACAGCTAAACAACGATTAGGCCGTTCGTAGAAGATAGTATTCGAGTACAGAGCGAAAGCAAATACTCGATCCTCGCCGTTAGTAATTACTGAATTTTAGATCCCCGCGAGCGTTTAGGGCTACAGCAAACTAGTTAGCTGGTGGGAAATTACTGCGATCTAGTCAGAATCACGTAGGAACGATAATTTACTGTCTTAGGCAATAATACCTAGCGGGATTCGAATCCCAAGCACATCTTTATTATTTGAAAGCTCTCTTACAAGTTTTAGGCGTGTTCTTTGAATCTCTAGTGGATTTAGGAGTAATATGTTAGGATAGCTCGTAAAACCATCTGCTTATTTTATTTAGGCTAAATATCTAGTCGAGAGGTCACTACTACTACTACTACTACTACTTAATTTATTCCTTGTGTTCGATACTCGTTTACTCACTTTACTGCACTAAAAACGATGGGTCCATGCCTATCGCACGTTGGTGATAGTAATTAGGTATTCGTTTTATATTATCACTTGTCGCACTTGCAAATTATATTAGCACACCACGTGTAGATTAAGTTTTTGGCACCGTTGCCGGGGAATAGATTGATATTAAGAACACCGTAGTTCCGTACTTTAGCCACTTTATTTGACGTTTTTCTTAGTTTTTGTTTTCTCGTTACTATTTGCGTTATTTCTGTTATTCGCGTTATTTGTTTTTCCTATATCATTATTAGTATCGTTATCTCTTCGACGTAGTTATTTATTTCTTCGCTAATTTTCAATTTCGCTTCTTGAAGGTACGATTCAGCGGTGAATGACCCGAAGCCATCCATCGGGTCCCATCATTGACGTAGACCCAGATTTTGAGCAGAAGTTACGAAGGAAACTCAAGTACGATACCGAAGGAGCTTCCACTAGCTCTCAGGACCATCTAGTTAGCTATTCAGAGGACAGTTCACAGGATTCGACCCAAAATTTTCGTGTAGAGGTAGCCGTAGATAGCCCCTACACAGAAGTAGAAATGGTGGATCACAGAGTGCCCGTTCACGAGGAGGAGCCATCATTACAAGATCTCCTCAAGAATGCCGCGCTAGGCGGTATTGAGTCGGCGATTGTCATCCTGCCGATCGAGAACAACAATTTCGAGCTGAAGCACTCCTGGCTTCAATTGATCTTCCAAACGGCCCAGTTTGAGGGTAATCCCGAGGACGATCTCTATTCCCATCTAAAAGGCTTTCTTGACGGTGACTTACACCATCAAGATCAACGGGGTCACGGGCGATGCGATTAAGTTGATGCTATTTCCGTTCTCGCTCAAGTTCAGGGCGAGTGACTGGTTAGATATGTTGCCGCCCAGATTGATCACTACCTGGGAGGAGATGCGAGCCGCCTTCATCAACCACTACTTCCGACTATCAAAGGTGATAAGGTTGAAGACGGAGATCTCTCTTTTCCACCAAAAGGACTCAGAAAACCTGTACGAGGCGTGGGAGCACTACAAGGCGCTACTAGAGAGGTGCCCACAGCACGGGATGTCAAAGGCAGCTCAGATCAACCGATTCCACGAGGGGCTCAATGACCAGACTGTCCATATGTTAGACAGAGCAGCAGGAGGAGGGCTCGTGAAGCTCAATGCGACCGACGCTTGAAATTTGGTTGAGGACTACTCGAGGAACAGCTTCATGAGGGGCAAGACGAGGACGAAGACACCAGGCGTGTTCGGAGTGAGCGAGGAGACCGCTATGAATGCCAAATTTGAGGTGCTTCAGCAACAGATCATGCGACAAACCCCAGTTGCAGACAGTCATTGGCGCAGTACTCCCGAAATCCGGGCAGACACAGCCCGTGAATACCGTGACCATCGCACCGACGCAGCACACGCCATACGTGCCATTGTGCGGGATCTGTGGAGCAGCCCACGAAACATCTGAATGCCAACTTGGGCAATCGCTGGAGCACGTAGACTACGTGGGAAATTATCAAGGTGGCCAGCAAAGCTTCAAACCTCGAGCACACCCCAATCTGGCGTACGGGGATCAGAACCACCACGGGCAAGGACCGCCAGGATTTCAGCCCAGACCATCCGGCTTCCAAAAGGAGGCGCCACGCCAGTACTAGATTGCACCAACAAGAGGATCCAACGAGATGAAGGAGATGAAGGATATGATGAAGGCGCTCCTCACGAACTTCAGCAGCACCATTGCAGCCCACAAGAGCCGAATGAAAAAATGGAGTAGTACATGGAGCCGAACGACGTGCGTGCCCAGAACACGGACGCCTCGCTCAAGAAGTTGGAGCAACAGGTGGGCCAGATGGCGAAACAATTGGCGGGGCATACTCAGGGATCACTTCCAAGCTACACCGAGCCGAATCCAAAGGAGTATTGCACGGCGGTGATGCTAAGGAACAGACTAGAACTGCAAGAAGTGGCCGCCAAGAAGAAGGCAAACGAGAACGCCAACTTCGAAAGCCACGACGAGCTCGAAGTGGAGGAGATCAGAGTCGACAACGTCGAGAAGGCCGACACTGAGAAGGAGAAGGTCGAGCCCGAAAAGGAAAAGGCGAAGGAGATCCAACGGCCACCGGTGAAGCCATACCAGCCGAAGATCCCTTACCCAGCTCGGCTGGAGAAGGACAATGATGAGGCGCAGTTCGGTAAATTTATGAGTATGTGTAAGGAATTGCATATTAACTTACCGTTTGTTGAAGCTATTACGCAGATGCCTAGCTTCGCCAAATTCTTGAAGGACCTGTTCACGAAGAGAAGGAAGCTCGAACACGTCTCCACCGTATGCCTGCGAGGAGAGTGTTCGGCGATACTCCAAAGCAAGATCCCTAAGAAGCTTAAGGACCAGGGAGTTTTACTATTCTCCGTCTTATAGGAGATTTAGTGATTGAGCGTGCGTTAGCGGACTTAGGTGCTAGTATTAATCTCATGCCATATTCTATGTTTAAGCGTCTAGGACTAGGTGAACCACGACCCACTAAGATGAGCCTACAATTAGCTGATAGATCATTTATCCTCGAGGCTTTATCAAGGATGTCCTAGTTAAGGTCGATAACTTTGTTATCCCGGCCGATTTTGTTATTGTAGACATGGAGGAAGATGAAAATGTCCCCTTGATCTTAGGTAGACCGTTCTTAGCTACGGGAGAGACTATGATAGATGTTAGAAATGGGACATTAACCTTGACATTAGACGGCGAAAAAGTTACGATCAATATGTCCGATTCGATGAAAAGAGTAACGAGCAAGATGATAAATGCTATTTTTTAGACGTATTTGAGCACGATTTTCTCTTTTCTGTGTAAGGTCCGTCACAGGTCGGCAGGACATGCACACTATTATGGCGACCGATGAGTGTGGGGAGGAGGTCGACGAGCCTATCATAGCCATCGACGAGAGCAGCGAAGAGGACAAGGAAAAGAGCTCGGTCGAAGTGCCACCGGTCCTGGAGTTGAAGCAGCTACCCGACCACCTTGAGTACGCATTCCTTGGCAGCAATGGAGGAGGGCTACCAGTCATTATCTCATCGAGCCTCGACGACGGACAGAAGGGGCAGCTCTTGGACGTGTTGAAGACACACAAAAAGCCTTGGCGTGGAAGATATCCGACATAAGGGGTATCAACCCGAGCTACGTACGCACAAGATCCTCATGGAGGACGGGTTCAAGCCGGTCGGTCAACGTCAAAGGCGCCTCAATCCCAATATGAAGCACATCGTAAAGAAGACGGTGATTAAATCGCTAGACGCGGGGATGATCTATAACATTTCAGACAGCGCATGGGTCAGCCCGGTCCAAGTGGTCCCAAAGAAAGGAGGTATGACGGTCGTCGCCAACGAGAAGAATGAACTAATTCCGACGAGGACCGTGACTGGATGGCGCGTCTGCATAGATTACAGGAAGCTGAATGACGCCACGAGAAAGGATCACTTTCCTTTGGGACCACATTTTACTGTTTCTTGAAGGTTTGTCAGGTTATCTGTAGATTCCCATAGCAGCCGAGGACTAGGAAAAGACCACATTCACGTGCCCGTTCGGAAGTTGCATACTGAAGGATGCCATTCGGTCTCTGCAATGCCCCAGCCACCTTCCAGCGATGCATGATGTCCATATTCGACGAATTGGTAGGTGAGATAATGGAGGTATTTATGGATGACTTTTCTATTTTCGGATCGTCGTTTGATGTCTGTTTATCCAATCTGAAGCTGTACTCGCACGATGCGAGGAAACGAACTTGGCACTTAATTGGGAAAAGTGCCACTTCATGGTTCGAGAGGGCATAGTTCTGGGCCATAAGATTTCCTCTAAAGGAATCGAAGTGGACCGAGCTAAGTTGGAAACGATAGAAAAGCTGCCCGTTACCTCGAACTTGAAGTCAATTAGGAGTTTTCTAGTACATGCGGGGTTCTATCGCAGATTCGTTAAGGATTTCTCTAAGATCGCTCGACCCACGTCTACATTACTTGAGAAAGATGCCCCTTTCGAATTTAATGATGAATGTTTGCATGCTTTCAATTTATTTAAGGAGCGATTAATGCGGCACCTATTATGGTAGCCCCTGACTAGGGCTGCCCTTTGAACTAATGTGCGATGCTAGTGATTATGCAGTTGGGGCCGTGTTAGGACAGCGCAAGGACAACCATTTCAGGCCGATTTACTACGCGGGTAAGACGTTAGATGTAGCTCAGGCAAATTACACGAGCACTGAAAAGGAGTTGTTAGCTGTCGTGTTCGCTTTCGATAAGTTCAGGTCATATCTTATCGTATCTAAAGTTATTGTGTTTACTGACCACTAGGCTCTTAAGTACTTGTTAGCAAAGCCGGATGCGAAGCCTCGAATGATTCAATGGATCCTGCTCCTTCAATAATTCGATATAGAGATCCGGAACAAAAAGGGTGCAGAAAACTTGGGGACGGATCGCCTCTCCCGACTAGAGGAGTCCGAGATTTATAACAAGGACGAAAGGGCGATACACGATCGGTTCCCAGACGAGCACCTATACTCGATACAGGTGGTAAGTGACGTTACCCCATGGTTTGCAGATTACGCTAAACTATCTTGTTACGAGGGTCCTACCAAAGGAGTACACCAGTCAGCAAAAGAAGAAATTCTTTTCTGATTTGAGGTACTACTTTTGGGAAGACCCATATCTTTTCAGGCGATGTGCAGACCAGGTGAAACGACGATGCATTGCTGCTCCAGAGACGACACAGATCCTTAGGCACTGCCACAACGGCCCGACTGGAGGGTTCGTAGCTAACAGAACCGCTCAGAAGGCGTTGGAAAGCGGATTCTACTGGTCCACAATCTTCAAGGACGCCCAAAGGTTCGTTGACACTTGTGATCAGTGTCAGCGCGCAGGTAATCTCTCGAAACGCGACGAAATGCTCCAGAACTTCATCTTAGTTTGTGAGATCTTTGATGTGTGGGGTATAGATTTCATGGGTCCATTCCTAGCTCGTATAATAATAAATACATCCTAGTTGCTGTCAATTATATGTCCAAGTGGGCCGAGGCGCAAGCTTTGCCTACGAAAGACGCTAGGGTAATCGTTAGATTTTTACGAGCATTTTCACGTTTTGGGGCGCATAGGTGCATTATTAACGATTGGGGTACACATTGCTGTAACACCCAGTTTCACGCACGTTAGAACATTCGGTGTTAGACACAGCCTATCCACCCCGTACCACCCCCAAGCTAGCGGTTAGGTCGAGGTAGTAAATCGTGAACTGAAACGCATCCTAGAAAAGACCATAGAAGGGAACCGTAGGGAGTGGACGAATAAGTTGAACGATGCACTTTGGGCATATTGGACTGCATATAAGACACCTTTAGGCACTACATCTACAGACTAGTCTATGGAAAAGCATGTCACCTCCCCTTAGAAATAGAGCATAAGGCCTATTGGGCGATTAAGTCTTTAAATTTTGATTTGGGGGACGCCGGCGGAAAGCGGCAACTCCAAATCAACGAGTTAGACGAGTGGCGTCTATCAGCTTAGGATAACGCTCGCATGTATAAGGAACTTTTAAAAGCTTACCATGATAAGAAAATCAGGCAAAGATGAGAGTTTCAGGAAGGGGACCAAGTCCTCCTCTTTAACTTTTGGCTTAGGCTCTTTCCCGACAAACTTAAATCACGTTGGTCGGGACCGTTCACCGTTACTCGTATTTTTCCTTATGGTACTGTTAAGATTTCACGCATGAAGCAGGGACTTTCAAGGTGAACGGCCACAGGTTGAAGCACTATCACGGAGGCAAGGAAGACGTGAGCGAAAAAACGTGCTCTACCTGGACTTGCAGTCTCCCTGAGCAGACGGGAAGACATCCGGCTAAAGACGGTAAAGTAATCGCTTCTTGGGAGGCAACCCAGGTATTTTCGTTTATCTTTTAGCCATTTAGTCGAAAAAATAGGGGTCACGGCCAACGGCTTAAGCCGTCACTGCCGTGATGTACATATATCCGCTCACTGCCCTTTGTCATGGCCTGGTCCTTGAGGACTGACGGCCGTGACGTTGCTACTTCGGCACACTGTCTGGTGTCACGGCCAACGGCTTAAGTCATCACGGCCGTGACCATGCGGGTTAAAGAAAACTAATTCAACCTTGTCACGGCCAGCGACGTACATGTCACGGCCGTGATCAGAGGCAGAGGCGTGCGCTGCTTCATGTCACGACCAGTGATTCGCTCGTCACGGTCGTGACGTATGCGATTTCCTCCATAAAAAAACCTTTTTTCCCCTTCTCTCTCTCCTTCATCTCTTTCTCTCTCTATCTCTCGTCTCCCCCCTCTCACTCTCTTCATCCTCTCACGAACACACACCACCCAAGCCCACTCCGACCACCACCTAACGCCGCCAACCGCCCTCCAGAATCCGGCGAACCACCACCCAAACATCACAATTCTGTCTAATCTCGTAAAAACTCCAAGGTATGAAATTTTCATTTGCCCTATTTCGTTTTAAATTCGGGGATCTCGTCGAAATTGTTAAGATTTGGATATGAAAATGCTTTTATTTGTTTATTACATGATATAGATACTATGGGTGTTGCTTAATTCGTTACTTTGAACTGCAAATTTTCAAAATTTTGACTAACCCTAATTTTTAAATTGGGAATTTTCGAAATTGGGTCTAATTTGGTGTTTCTCTTACTCCTTTATTGATAGATACATGCTAATAACACATTGAGTATGCTAATTTGTGATTTTGTTCATTAATTTCGAGTTTTGGACGAAGGAACCCCAATTTCGAAATTGGGGATTTGTTTGGGAATCAATGGCGAAATTCGTTGCTTTTATGGTGTCAATAGCTTTAATTCATGATATGACTTATGTGGGTACGCTTGCTTGTTCAATTCTGGACTTAGATTGAGTGATTTCGGTTGCACACCACGTGTTCGACAAAATGCCACCTTGAGTTTTTATTGGTTATTAATATTATGTGTCTTTTGTCGCTACATTGGTCGAGTTGAACTGATTGGGTAGAAGCCGCTCCACCGTCAGCGTGACCCCGCCTCACGCTCTCTCCCCGTTCGTCAGAGGCGACGTGGGACCACGCCAACACTGTTAGAAGCCATGTACAATAAGCTGAAGGCCTAGAGGGCTCGTACAATAAACTGAAGGCCATGGAGTTTATCCCCATGGACCAAATCGACCACGACACGCTGGTGAAGCACCACATCGACCAGCAAGTCACGCAGTACCTCTCTCTTAGCGGATGAGCCACTTTCTTCAACATCGACGAACCGGCGTACATGGAGCTCACTGTGGAGTTCCTTTCCACCTTCTCCCGCGAGGAATACGACATCAGTAAAGTCAGCTTTCGGGCATTCAACGAAGAGCACATAGTGACGGTCTACAACCTCTGCCATGTACTTGGAGTACCAATCCAATTTTTGGGCACGACGGACTATTCCCGGACCTGCGCTATACGAAATATCTTCAGCAATAGGGAGGTCGAGAGGCTTGCTGGCTGACATCGCGCGACCAGGAGATCCAGAATACAGCGAATGACTTCGAATGCGTCTTCACTCAGGAGCCCAGGAATGTGCTACATCCACCGCTTCCTGATGACCTCGCTTACACCGAGGGACGACTCACACGGAGCAGTCACACTCCGCGATCTCTTTTACCTAGTAAAGCTACAGCGAGGCGAGCGGGTCCACCTGGGAATGGCGCTGGCTCACGCTTTCGGGGCTCAGGTGGAAGCGAGGAGCCATGGCAAGATCGCCGTGGGAGCTTATCACCAAACTCATCCGAGGACTATACCTGTGGCCACATGCACCTGAAATTGAGGTAGTCGGCGGGCGCAACCCCCGAATGAGGAAATGCTGATAAAGATGAACATGCTCGTGAAGGCCCCCACTTGGACTCGAGCAGAAAGGTGTACGTCTGGCATGAGATGTATCGTGGCAGGACGGACCACGTATCCGTCCCTGCCGACTAGTTCTACATCGAGGGCCCTTACCTGGTGGAGACAGACACGACTGCAGGGCCCTCATATTCCTTCGGCTACCATCAGGGCGAGTCATCCGGTGCCGCCCGTACGCGTCGACGGCGGACCTCGAAGCACTGTGCCAGTACATGCGCATGAACGCCGACGCGCTGCAACACGACGAAGAGAGCCGGCGCTATGACGAAGAGACTCGGCGGCGACAGGAATATACGAGCGCCGAAACGAGGAAGCCAACCGTCGGTACCAAGAAGAGCTCGAGCGCTATAAACCAGGCACTACAAGCCATGGACACGGCCCTCAAGTTTTCACAGTAGTCGATGTCCTTCCTTCGCCCGAGGCCACCCTCACCGCCGCCGCCACCTTAGTGACTTTCCCCTTCTTTTCTACAAACATTTCGTTAGCTTGAGTGGTCACGTGTGTTTATGCTTATTTTGTTTCTAACTTTGATGCTTATAACTATGTTTATAGTTAACTATGACGATTTTACTTTTGATGTCTAATTTTCTCTTTAGCTAGGCCAGGATCAGCATAACGAGTTACGACACGACCTACACGCGTTCGGTCACGACTACTTCACGACGACGTCACTTATTCGTCAGGGGAGTCGCGTTCTTTTTACTTTTCCCCCCTTCTTTTTATCCTTTTTACGGTGAGGTCTTAAGTCTGGGGAGGGGAATTTAGGTTGAGAATTTACGTGAAATAAACTTTTTTTATGACGTGTCCATGAGCTATAAATTTCGGTAGAAAGGAATGAATTATTGAACTCAGGCATGATTTTCTTTGTGCTTATCTCGAGTTGAATTGCATGACATAAAATTTTGTGGCCAATTAGGATATGCATGATTGATTGAATCGTGTCTGCTTGAATAGATATAGCACTGCTTTAAGAGATTCGTACACATAACACTTTTTTGTTGTGAGAGTTTGAGCCTGACGAGCTTATGCTCATTTTCTTCGTTGTTTGACGTGCATAGTCTAGTCTCTCTAGAACTTGCTTGCCTGATACGTGTTGACACTGTCTCTTGTGCCTTGGGATGAATGATGAGGGCATTACGAATTATGTCCATTACCAAATTTCACTGCCATAACTAATCTCTTTAGTTAGACACTTTGAGCCAGATCATATTCGTTTGTTTACCTCGTAAATTATAAGAGCCACTGACCCGAATAAGCCTCCAGAGATTAGCTGAACCTGAGTTGATTAAAATAGAGCAGAAGTCGAACTTGAGAGTTACTGTTTCAATGTCTGATTTAATGTTCTTGTCTGCTATGGTGAAATGACTCGATCCTACATGACCATTTTCTGAAATGACCCGATCCCTTCCATAAGCCTGTCCATAACCCTTTGGCAAGATATAAGGTAATAAGTATCCCTAGGTACATGACATTCGCTGTGACGATGTATTTTTTGCGACAAAAGCCAAACCTGATGTTTTTAGGGAATAAGGGCAGTGCACAAAAGTATAGCGTAATTAAGGTGAAAGGGCAGAGAATGAAAGGGGACTGAGTTGAGAGGGTCGGGCAGAAAAGTCTAGGATTTCAGAGCGAGAATGTTGAGTCTTATGTTGGAGCATGTGACTTCCAATTTGATCATGCTATGTTAATTTGAATCTTCGCTTATGTGTCCTAGCTTTAAGATTACGTGTGCAGTATCTATGCTTGTCAAGTCAGTATTATTTGACCCGTTCGACCCCAAAAGACCCTAAGATTTATACTTGCCACTCTAAGTAATAGATATGCGATTAGCTTGCAAGCCTATGGTAGGGGTTGGACTAGTGCACGAACTAAGCGACTCACTATATGCTAGCCTATACACTTGAGTGAATTGAGTGAATCCATGTGAGGTATGGGTCTCGATTAGCAGTGCTAAGGAAGTTCAGGTCGATAGTGCCGATCATTAGTGCATTATTCACGATTGTTTGCTTGATTTCATTTTGTGCGTTCTAGCTACGGTGATAAGTTGCGAACAGTTGTGCCATTATCCTTTTTGATGCCTTCCCTGACTTCTAATTTACTTGAGGACAAGCAAATGCTTAAGTGTGGGGAGGATTGATAAACGTATTGTAGTACGTTTATCGTAGTATTTAATTGGCTCACAATAGAGTTTTCGTAGTCATCTTGTGCACTTATTAACCCTATTTCTACTTATTTTGGTATTACAAGGCCTTAGGACGAGTTTCGGGCAAAAAGGAGCGAAAACGAGGCAAAACGGCGCGAAGACGACGAAAACTGGTGTCGATCACGGCCGTGACACACAGTGCACGCGGCCGTGACAAGGGACAGAAGCCAACGAACGAGTCGGTCACGGCCGTGACCTCTATTCACGTGGCCGTGACGTAGAGCAGTGAGCGAAGAATTCCAATACAAGATCGTCACGGCCGTGACGTATAGTGCATTAGGCCGTGACGTTGGGCAGAGAGTTGGGCCGAAGATGGTCACGGCCGTGACGTTCTACGCACTTGGCCGTGACACATGGCAGTACGCGAAGCAAGTCGAGTCGGTGATGGTCACGGCCGTGACGGCCCATGTTCCAGGTCGTGACCGTTACGAAAATCAGTATAAAAGCCCGAATTCCACTCAGAAAGAGGAGATACTTACCAGATATCAACCCTAATCCCTGAAGAGATGAAAAAAGCCTAAAAGAACACAAAATTGCATCATGGAGAGCGAGAGACGGATCAACGACGCAATCACGCCCAATTGAGCGAATAACGAAGATTCATCCATGCTACCATCCCTAATTCGCTAGTATTCAAGATCACGAGTCTTCCTTCTCTGTTCTCTATTTCTTTCGTTGTTTTCCAGTCTATTATGAGTAGCTAAATTCCCTATGTGTTTGGGATTAGATGAATGGTAGGTTATTTTGTATTTAAGACGTATGTTATCGTGACTCGTGTTTATGACTATTTATCTATCTATGAAATTGTTTCGTCGCTTTAATACGTCTATGCGTTAAAGTGATCATGTGGAAAATCGTTTAGGGCGACAGCTAAACAACGATTAGGCCGTTCGTAGAAGATAGGATTCGAGTATAGTGCGAAAGCAAATACTCAATCCTCGCCGTTAGTAATTACTGAATTTTAGATTCCCGCGAGCGTTTAGGGCGACAGCAAACTCGTTAGCGTGTAGGAAATTGCTGCGATCTAGTCAGATAACGTAGGAACGATAATTTACTGTCTTAGGCGATAATACCTAGCGGGATTCGAATCCCGAGCACATCTTTATTATCTGTAAGCTCTCTTACCAGTTTAGGCGTGTTCTTTGAATCTCTAGTGGATGTAGGAGTAATCTGTTAGGATAGTTCGTAAACAATCTACTTATTTTATTTAGGTTAAATATCGAGTCGATAGGTCACTACTAGTACTTAATTTATTCCTTGTGTTCGATATTCGTTTACTCACTTTACTGCACTACAAACGATGGCTCCACTGCCTATCGCACGCTGGTGACAGTAATTAAGTATTCGTTTTATTTTATCACTTGTCGCACTTGTAAATTATATTAGCACACCACATGTCGATTATTAATCCTAGACATGTCTAAGGAGTCTTTTCAAGTATTTGATGTAATGGAATTTTATCAATAATATTTTAATTTATCCATCATAATAATATTTGTCTTACTCTTTAAAAATTAATATTATTTTACTTTTCTGTTTTAAAGAAAATGGACGTTTCTCGTACGAATGGCTAACAATTATGTCTGGCAGACAGCGCAACAACGCATTCAATATTTAAGACAAGAAATATTCTCTCGTGATGAAAGAGTGACATGTTACTACTATATGTGGTAGTTCAAATATTATCGAAGGCTCTGGAAGAGCAATTATATTTAGCCTCGAGGAACAAAATTTTGCATCCACGACGCATGATATTCTTCAAAGTCTGAAATTTGTTAAGTTTCAAAGATATCCGCCGAAATGGATATCATATTGAGACTAAAGATGAAGGTACAAATGAATACTTGTATATTACAAGTATTATTTCCAAAGAGAAAGTTGTATTGGAACCATTACCTTCTTATTCCTCGGGTTTGTACTACACGCATATCTGTACTTTTGAATCGTATATAATTGTAACCTGAAGTTTACAAATGATGATGAATTTATTATTTTGCATAACCGTGTGGCGACCCGACCTCCTAATCCTAAATTCTAGCGTGTTCCTAAGTGCCTAGCGAGTTGTGAGTAGTGAATTGCATCAGCAATGCGTATAAATTTTTCATTTTCCCATCTACATAATGGAAACATCGTTCTATACAGGACAAAAGAATGCATGTCGGACATTATGCTCCAGACATGGTCTAACTACAAAGGTGAAGGCGTGTCGGCACAGCAAAAGCTCCTATGCGCGCGGCCTCACAGGTCGTCATCCACACACACACGTCCACCCCAAAAGCAGCACGAAGCTTCAAAAGGTCGGCCTTGTCTTTCAACACGATCACGTACCGTGGTCGTCGGTGCCTACAACACACAACGTAAGGAATGAGCTCAATGACGATGCACACACCACTCAGCAAAGGCGATCCGCGCCAATGCTCCTAGTACTCATACTAGTACCACTCAGGGCCCACGACGCACTTACTATGCACCACTAAGAGCTCAATGTCCTCAATAGGATCGTGACAGCGACCCACGCTGGGTAGCCTACGCTAGGTTTCCCTAGGTCGCACCCTCCCAGGTCGTCCCCTCTGTCATACGGTAGCCCACGCTGGCAGCCTACGCTAGGATTCCCCCTAGGTCGCTCCTTCCAGGTCGCTCCTTCCGCAAACAGGGCAGTTGCCTACGCCAGTTAGCCTACGCTAGCATAGCTAGGTCGCTCCTTCCTGGGTCGCTCCTCCTGCCTCATCATAAATACCGGCGTCGTACGCCGTATAGGGTGCCATAGAAGTCGTCCGTGACTCAACTGCGAGTCGACACACCGGCCTATATCGGCGGGTCTTCGTCGCATACAAGCGACATAATAGAATGCACACTCAGTCCCACGACCCTCCTTCACGAGTTCGTGTGTGCCTGTGAGTATGCATATGCAGATGCAAGTAAACGTAACATAACTTACCACTTTAAAATGCTTCAATCAATTTTCACGAGTTCATGAAACGACGTAGGCAAGTAAACACGCAATTTAGGCACATAAAACAAGTTGTGTGTCGTAGTTGGATTTCTACTTACCTGTCGTCCGAGCGAAATTAGTATTCTCCTCGTTCGCTCATAACGTACGACCTTTACACATAAAATATCGTCATATCAGTGTCGTGCCTTTATAAGGTACCTAAGTCGTATTATATTTAATAGGCTAGACTGTAAGTCGTTAGTTTCAATTTGAGGCTAAGTCCCTGCCCGACCAATTTCTAAATTATGTTAGTATTAAATTCTTAATCTAAAAAGAGTTCGGCGAAATGTCTAAGTATTGTTTGATTCATTCGATTTGTGAAGCTTGGAGACTCCCGATTTTAGAAATCGCCATGTTCTTCACAAGGTGGCAATCGCCGGTGACTTCTATTTTGCTAAGATTTCGCCGGATTTCCTTTGTATCTTCAAGGTGCCTGATTTGATTTGCATGATAACTTCCATCGGCCGATTGTAAATCGCCATGTCTTTCGCCATCATGACGTCAGCCCGAACCATGCATGGGGTAAGGATTGTTTTCGGCCGATTTGAGGGTTTGCAAGGATGGAAATCGCCCGATTTCCATGCATGAAGTGGTTAGAGCCTTCGGCCGATTTGGAAATCGGCGAGTCCTTCAGGTTGCGGCAAATCGTCCGATTTAGGTTTGCTAATCTAAGTTTCGGCGATTTGTTCTCTAATGCCACGTGGAGTTTCTATTTCAAATCGCCCGATTTGATCTCTTAAGGACTGGTTCGATTGATCTACGCATTATAACGACCCTCACTTTCCAATAAATAGTTTGGCTGATTTTCGCAACGTAGTCGCGGAAGACCCGTCAATTTAAATTTATATTTAAATTTCAAATTAAAATGTTAAACATTCGGAATTCGATTCCAGAATCCGACACAACATAAATTATGGTCTCTTATTATTAAAACACAATACTCGAATTTATTCAACACAAACCACGACACTCCACAGGTCTTCATCCATGTACCGCCCGCTCTCAAAGTCCCTGGAGTCACCGCCACAGCCCGCCTCAGTCGCGACAATGTGGTCAGACTCAGCCGTACCTACAACACGTAAACCTGAGCGATTGCCCAGTAGATGAAAATATGCATAAATGCAACGTGCGGTCACTTCCAAACCCGAATACCTCACAATAAAATGCACACTCGCCTTTTTCCACTCTTCCCCATCCTATCATAGTCCAACACAAACGGGGGCCCTAGGCTAGACTAGGCACCTCGCGCAACCCATTTAAGGAAGGAGTCAGGAGAGCAGATCTCGAGCAGCCCCGGCTCTCTCTCGAAACATCTACCTGCCCCGGCGATGCCTACACTGGTAGCATTCTCCCTGAGCTAACACTACCAGGTCGCCCTTTCGCCAAACAGACCCTCTAAAGAGAGATCTCGACAGTACAACTGTCAGGTGCGCTAGACTATCCTCAACTCCACTACGAGTCGACTGCCAATATCGGCACAACCTACCTTACACATCGACACTACACACACCCCACACATCGACACCTTAAGGTGTCAACATATTACATGATTATCCTCATCCCTCATGCTCATATGAAATGCATATGCCGTGTACATGAAATGCAACAATCACACAACTCACGTTCCATATTATTTTCTCCACTCGGAACTCTTACACATAAAATAACTCAAAACTCACTATTCACTAGCCTTAAGAATAATGAAAACTTTCCTAAAACTTTCCAAAAAAAAAACGTAAACCTTAAATTCCGGAAATATTCACAACCCGAAAACCTCACACAACCACAACGTCCTAGTACCTAAAACTAACTTCCACAATTCTAGCACATGTTTAAAGTTCATATAAATGCAATAGTCATCTCGAAAATATATATAACCCATGTAATACACACCATTCTAACATACATTCGAAATTTCATATAATGGAACGAGCATCTTAAATAGATATATTCGCATATACACATAAACAACATATAACACATTCAAAACACTTTGTAAACACAACAAACAAATTTATTTATTCCATTTCCAAAGGCATGCAACAATATCGAACTCCAGACACATAGTACATGTAACATACAAATTATTTACTCCATTTTCAAAGGCATGCAACAATATCTATCATTTTCGAAAGCAAACAAAGCATTTTCAACAAGTTAACGTATTGGGGTGAATTTATTCGCCTCCAATCCAAATTTCACATAAAGGTTTACGTATCGTAGGTGAAATTTCCACCTACCTCACGTCCACAGCTTGGTTATTTGAGAGTTCCTAGCTTGCCCACCCTTTTCGTTTTGTTAATGTATCTTCTTCTCATTCGGACGTTTTTCCCTTTGTTTCAAATGTTCCTCCTTCTCCTTTCTTATGTTGTGGAATAATGTAGATATAAGATTTTCTAAGGGTTGATAACATGAGGATTCCCTTTCTTTTGTTGTCTTCCTTGTTAATGAGGTGTAAATGTATTTTTATATGTTAAAGTTGTAGATCAAATTTTTTTTTAAAAAGATTCCTTTTGTCCCTTGAGTTGAGTAGGTAACGTGGTTATGGTTTGTAAATTTTTATCATTATTAATGTTCTAGGTAATGGAAATACACGTTATTTCCCTCTTGACTAAGCAAATTTTGTCCCTTGTGTATAATATACATTTTTTCTATAATTTACTAAATAATATTATAAATCCCATCTGAGGTTTTTGGCATTTTATGGATAATAATTTGTTGATGACTAAGCTTTCCACATGATTGAGCTAAGTTTGTCTTGTCATGTTTAATGTTTTATGATTTCCATATGATAATTAGTTATGACGAAACTTGTTCACATGATTAAGCAAAGTTTGTCTTGTATGTACACTATTTTTATATTTCCTCATCATGCCTTTTACTTACTTCTAATTTTCGTAACTTTCTAACAGTCCCCACTAATTGAAATGTTAAGAGATGTATCTTAAAGCCATGTGATTTGGCAAGTTGGTGACAATAATCTCGAGGCACTCTTAGTTATGATTTCATTTCCAATCCTAGGACTTTTGCCGTCTATGTTACATTCAAGTTCCTAAGTCCCTTACATCTTGAACATGCTTTAACACTTAGTAACGGAAACCAAAGTAGTTTAGGGTGATAAGTTCGCTTACTCGAAATCCTGAGCAGATTGGAGTGGTCCTTTGGGATGAATCCTCTCGGCCTCTTCTCTTTTCTTTCTTGCTTTTGGGTGTCGATGGTTATTGAGTGAGGTTAAGGGTTTGGATTGTTAGGTTAGATATTTTATACATCATAGGTATGGAGAAATGGGAATAGACTTAACGTGACTCTCCTTATCTTAAGGAAAAGTTGTCCCTATAGTTTCTTTTAATTTAATTAGGCATATCATTCAGTCATAGTCCAAATTTTATCGGGTGTTGGACCTAGGTTTCTAGTTTATTTTCAAATCGGTCGATTATACTTCTCTCTACGCATAAATCGTCCGATCTCTAGGGTTAGTCTAAGGAATCGCCCGATTCCCGTCCTCATTTCTATTTGCTCAACCTCAGCGATTTCATTCCATGATCGCCCGATATGGGAATCGGCCGATTTCTAATTTGCTCAATTTGAGCTCGGCGATTTCCCATATTCTTTACACATTGAAATCGCCCGATTCTATTTGTCTAATTTGAGCTCGGCGATTTCTCGTGTGCGTGCCACATGTACTAGTGATAAAAATCTTCTAAGTCCTTATAACACATAGTCCTAATTCGTAAACATTTAGGAATTAAATCACACAGCCTGAAGTCATATAGACCCGAAATTAATGGCACCTAATCGCACATGATTCGCATAAGCATATATCGAGTACGGGATTAGACACGTAATTACTTAGGTCATATACGTAATTTATTGGCCCTAAAGACTTACGGGGACCGGGTGCTACATCCTCCCCCCTTAAGGAGGATTTCGCCCCCGAATTAGCCCATTCGGAACAATTCAGGATAGCGGATTTTCATCTCATCTTCGCGTTCCCAGGTGGCTTCCTCCACTGACTGATCCGCCACAGAACTTTTACTAGAGGAATTTCTTTGTTTCTGAGCCTCTTGTCTCGTGCATCAATATTTCCACGGGAATCTCCTCATAACTCAGGTCTGGTTCAAGTGCTGGTGCAGTGAGTCATTTATCAAAGTGTGGCTTGGGTCGGCGATATACTTCCGTAACGTGGAAACATGAAACACATCGGTACTTGCGACAACGATGCTGGTAGTTCTAGTTGTACCATACTTCACCAACTCTCTTGTTATCTTGAAGGGACCGATGTATCTCGGACTTAGTTTTCCCTTCTTTCCGAACCTCTTGACGCCTTTCATCGGTGATACTTTCACAAAGACCCAATCATTCACCTCGAATTCTAGCGGTCTTACGTCTCCGATCCGCGTAACTCTTCTGCCTGCTTTGCGCCGCACGCATTCTCTCTCGGATCATAGTGATAATTCCCATCATTTCTCGTATCATGCCTGGGCCTAACATCGCCGTTCACCGACTTCATCCCAATGCACTGGGACCTGCACTTCCGTCCGTACAAGGCTTCATATGGAGCCATCCCAATCGTGGCCTGGTAACTGTGTTGTACGAGAATTCTACAAGTGGAAGGTATTTGCTCCAATTGCCTTTGAATCAAGCACACAGACTCGTAGCATATCTTCCAGCGTTTGGATCGTCCGCTCGGATTGGCCATCCGTTTGCGGATGATATGCTGTGCTAATGCCAACTTTGTCCCCATCGCCTTTGTAAACTCGTCCAGAATTTAGATAGGAACCGTGAGTCGCGGTCTGAGACTATCATTAAGGGTGTCCCATGGAGTCTTACTATCTCTTGGATGTACAATTCTGCATACCGCTCCATGGTAAACGTTGTACTTATCGGCAAAAATGGGAGATTTCGTAAGTCGATCTACAATTACCCAAATTGCGTCGTGTCCTTTAGCGTTCCTCGGCAATCCGCTCACGAAATCCATTGATATATTGTCCCACTTCCACTCTGGAATGGGTAAAGGTTGCAGTGTCCCAGCCGGCCGCTGATTGTTCTGCCTTAATTTGATGGCAGGCGAGGCATTGCTCACGAACGTTGCTAACTCATTTTTTCATTCCCGGCCACCAGTAGTTAGTCCTTAGATCCCTGTATAGTTTCGTAGCCCCTGGGTGTACCGAATATGGGGTGGTATGTGCTTCCGTCATTATAGCTCGGCGGAGGTCTATATTGTTCGTTACGTATATTCGACTGTAGTACAGGCTTGTGTCGTTCCGAAACACGAAGTCCGTTGTTGACTGTTCAGTCTGCGCTCCCTTGGTTTTCAGGTAAAGCTCATCGTTTTCCTGTGCCTTTCTGATCTGCTCCAGTAACGTCG